>JAXCGZ010018919.1:0-187204 GCA_037179515.1 Halocaridina rubra
CTTGGCTCGTAGCAGACGGAAAAATAGGAGCAGCCTTTATATTGGGGCTATACTTCTACACGTACAAGAAGAGTAAATAAGCTATTTAAAATTAGCTATAAGCAAAATACAAATTGCAAATAATCATAATCTGCGAAAGTCAAGAAGTGGGAATTAATTTTTTTAGTTAGAAAATAACAGTTATGTTAAAGGGAATTATTTTTTTTTTTTAGTTAGAAAATAACAGTTATGTTACTAATTTATTTAATAAGGCATCTAACAGCCTCTGTTGACATTGAGCGAAACACTCTGTCACAGGCACGAACCAGGAAAATTGCGGAGTAGGATCAGCCTATATGTACATAGATATTTTAATTTATTTTTACGTTTACACTGTATAAACTGTATAAACCCTCCCTGTACTGTTAACAAACCACCCTTTACTTCATAAATAACAGCATGCAAGCATAGATTTATATGACATACTCATGTACATAGGTATTTTACAATTATTTTTACGTTTCCTGTATAAACCCTCCCTACACTGTTAAAAAACCACCCTTTACTTTATAAATAACAGCATACAACGTAAATTTATATGTATGTGATAGGTAAACTTACCTTATCTGTTATGGTTAACATTTTTCTTAGCCGTTTATGCTCACTACAAGAAGCCCTAGAAAATGAAGGATGCTTGGGAGGCATTGCAAAGGCATTGCGAGTAAAACAATCACAAGCAATACATATTAATAATAATAAGCACAACGTGAACGGCGCACACGAGTTAGGCGAGATAATGGAAGATGGTGGAAGCCTTTGTCCAAAACGCTGATAGCGGTATCGTATTTTACATGTTGCAATACTGTTAGTATTTTATGTTTTTTACTATTTTTTACTGTTTTATTATTCTTAGGCTAAGAAATACGTTTTTTTTATCGATAAAATCATGAAACTACTGGAAATATAAATATATATGCTAGCTCACGTAGCTGCGACCCCAATACATTGTACGCTATCGAACACAGGCAAAACGTTTAATAAGCATAACGTGAACGGCGCGCACGTGTGTTAGACTGAACGAGTCTTTGTCCGAAACGCTGATAGCGGTATCGTATTTTACATGTTGTAATACTGTTAGTATTTGTTTTTTAATATTTTTTACTGTTTTGTTATTCTTAGGCTAAGATATACGTTTCTTTATCAATAAAATCATGAAACTACTGGAAATATAAATATATATGCTAGCTCACGTTGCTGCGACCCCAGTACATAGTACGCTATTAAACAGTATTTCGCATGATGCAATACTGTGAGTTATACTGTACGTACGTATATCATTCAGTTATTAGTACAATGTATATTAATTTAAAATTCATTTACTTCTTTGATGATTGTTCAAAATTTATTGTAATTTGGACCAAATATTCCTTTTGTAAAGATTATACTTTTGAAAAAAGGTGGTCAATAAACGTATCTATCTATCTATCTAAATTTGTGTTTTACTATTTTTTACTGTTTTATTATTCGTAGGCTGGGAAATTAATTTTTTTTATCAATTAGATAATGAAATATGTTTTTTTCAATAAAAAAAAATGAAAATACTGAAAATTTTTATTTTTTTAATATTTTAATATTTTTGCATATACCCAAGAAAGAATATAATAAATTGCCAAGAAATATAACCGTGGTACAGTGAAAACGCGAACCAAGAAAAGCGATACAGGGGGGGAACACTGTATACAGTGTTTCCTCCCTTATCGCGGTAGTTCGGTTCCGGGACCCGGCGCGAACCAGGAAATCCGCGGAGTAGGATCAGCCTATACGTACATAGATATTTTAATGTATTTTTACTTTTACACTGTATAAACCCTCCCTGTACTGTTAAAAAAACACCCTTTACATTTTAAATAACAGCAAGCAACGTAATTTATTATGAAAGTGACAGGAAAACTTACCGTGAATGAGGTGATGATGACTTGACATGCATAGGTACAGTATTTTACAATAATTTTTACGTTTACATAAAATAGCGGCCGACATCCACAAACTTTTTTCCTTCTTTCAACATATCTAAGAGTTTCACTTTATCTACAATGGTTAACATTTTCCTTTGCCACTTAGGCTCACTAAAAGAAGCCTTAGAAGATGAAGGATGCTTGGGAGGCATTGCAAAGGTTAAAATATGCGAGGAAAAAAATCACAAGCAAAACATAATAATAATAAGCACGACGTGAATGGCGCACACGAGTGAGGCGAGACAATGGAAGATGGTAGAAGCCTTTGTCCGAAACGCTGATAGCAGTATCGTATTTTACATGTTGCAATACTGTTAGTATTTATGTTTTTTACTATTTTTTACTGTTTTATTATTCTTAGGCTAAGAAATACGTTTTTTTTATAGATAAAATCATGAAACTACTGGAAATTTAAATATATATGCTAGCTCACGTAGCTGCGACCCCAATACATTGTACGTTATCGAACACAAGCAAAACGTTTAATAAGCACAACGTGAACGGCGCACACGTGAGTTAGACTGAACGAGTCTTTGTCCAAGACGCTGATAGCGGTAAAGTATTTTACAAGTTGCAATGCTCTTAGTATTTATGTTTTTTACTATTTTTTACTGTTTTATTATTCTTAGGCTAATAAATACGTTTTTTTATCAATAGAATCATGAAACTACTGGAAATATAAATATATATGCTAGCTCACGTAGCTGCGACCCCAATACATTGTACGCTATCGAACAATATTTCGCATGGTGCAATACTGTGAGTTATACTGTATGTACGTATATCATTCAGTTATTAATACAATGTATATTAATTTAAAATTCATTTACTTATTTGATGATTGTACAAAATCTATTGTATTTATTCATTGTAATTTGGACCAAATATTCCTTTTGTAAAGATTATACTGTACTTTTCAAAAGAGGTGGTCAATAAACGTATCTATCTATCTAAATTTATGTTTTTTACTATTGTTTAGTGTTTTATTATTCGTAGGCTGGGAAATAATTTTTTTTTATCAATTAGATAATGAAATACCTTTTTTTTCAATAAAAAAATAAAAATTCTGAGAATTTTTTTGTTTAATATTTTAATATTTTTGCATATACCCATGAAATAAAATAATAATTTATCAAAAAAAAAACCACGATACAGTGAGAACGCGAACCAAGAAACGCGAATAACCGGGGGAGCACTGTGTGTATATATATATATATATATATATATATATATATATATATATATATATATATATATATATATATATATACATACAGTGTTCCCCCCCTGTATCGCGTTTCTTGGTTCGCGTTCTCACTGTATCGCTTTTTTTTTTTTTTTTTTTTTTTTTATATGCAAAATTATTAAAATATTGAAAAATAAAAATTTTCAGCATTTTAATTTTTTGATTGAAAAAAATAAATTTCATTATTTAATTGATAAAAAAAAAAATATTTCCCAGCCTACGAATAATAAAGCAGTAAAAAATAGTAAAAAACATAAATTTAGATATACATGCGTACAGTATAACTCACAGTATTGCATCATGCGAAATAATGTCCGATACCGTACAATGTACACCTTGTTCCTTTTATACGCGATTTTTTTATATGCGAAATTACAATAACGCCCCCCAAAAATAATAGTAAAAAATTCGGAATTCGCAAATAAACACCCCACTCACTTTTTTTTTTTTTTTTTTTTTTTTTTTTTTACAACAGGATGGACCAAAAAATTATAAAATAAAACAGCCTTTATCAGGCTGTAAAGAGAAACAGATGGAGTGTAATGACCTGTCAGGTGTTAAAAGATGTGTAATGAATATCCAGCTCTCTGCTGGGTTTTAATATACCTCTGCATTACTCTCATGATGTCTATTCCAAAAATTCTCCTTAGATCTTATTATTATTATTATTTTTAACAATAATTTTCCTTTGATGATGATTGTGGATATTATTATTATTATTATTATTATTATTAATATCATTATTATTACGAATTTGTAATTAAATCATTATTTTTACAATAAATAATGTAGTTTTGGTTGCATGAACAAGAGTTAATTAAAGATTCTCTCTCTCTCTCTCCTCTCTCTCTCTCTCTCTCTCTCTCTCTCTCTCTCTCTCTCTCTCTCTCTCTCTCTATTATTATTATTATTATTATTATTATTAATATCATTATTATTACGAATTTGTAATTAAACCATTATTTTTACAATAAATAGTGTAGTTTTGGTTGAATAAACAAGAGTTAATTAAAGATCTCTCTCTCTCTCTCTCTCTCTCTCTCTCTCTCTCTCTCTCTCTCTCTCTCTCTCTCTCTCTCTCTCTCTCTCTCTCTCTCTCTCTCTCTCTCTCTCTCTCTCTCTCTTTCGTTTCATTTCACTTACATTATATAGAATATATTTATATTAAAAGGAGAATAGTCGTACAAACAACGCATACATCAGTTACTATACAAGCTGATGAGTCGTTTGGGGCAGCAAATGATAAATATAATAATGCACTTTTAATAAATAATTTAATGTGTTAAAAGACCCTTAGATTAATTTCCTTTCCACGAATCCTTTGTAATGTCCCTCTTAAACAGGAATTAGGTAGAAATTTTTCATCTTATTATGTAAATACAATTATTGCTTTAGTCTTATCACGTTCATTACAGTGCTCATTTTAAAGGTAATAAACCTAAGTTTTAATTCGTTTTTTGTAAAAAAATATGAGAGAGAGAGAGAGAGAGAGTAATTGGATACATTTTATTAACAAATTTGTCATTCAGAAACCAGATACAAATTTGATAATGGAAGGAGGATGCAAAGCACGTGTTCTGAAAATATTAAGAACATAAGAATAGGGGACACTGCAACATGCTTACTGGCACACACGAGGCAGTTCCATTTTTTGAATTACATTTTCAGCATGTCTAACCTATTCTATTCTACTCTACATATTTATTCTATTTTTCTTTTTATGATTTTTCTAATAAACACTAATCTATTCATACCCACCCTACCTCTGTCATATGTCTATCTAATCTATATTTGAAGGTGTCTAAGGTATTGGCATTTATTATCCTACTAGGAATACTCTACAGTATTACCAAGCCAATTTTCACCAATTTCCCTTCTGAACCTAAATTTATCAAGATTAAATCCATACCCATTACGAGTTCTGGTTTGATCATGAATTTTTAATACTTTATTAATATCACCCTTGTTAATCTCTTTAAACCATTTATACACCTCAATGATATCCCCCCTAACTCTGTGCCTCTCTAGAGAATGTAGATTAAGTTTTTTTAATCTGTCAATTGGTAGATTTAGGCATTGCATAATTAATTTTCTTTTTCGTTTTTTAGTCTTGCTTTGGTTATTTATAATTCTTATTTTATCTTTATATACATTTGCAGATAGAGGCTCGTTCTCCTGCATCCTCCTCCTCTTCTACCACATAAGTTACTTGCTCACTGCCACCATGCATGTCCCAGTGTACTGTATAACTGTTGCCCACTGCATAATAAAGTATAGTAATGTATGTTAATTTCTAGCTGTAAAGTGAATATGAATATCTTTTGTATACTCTTAAAAATAGATACAGAGCTTTCTGCTTTGCTATATAGTAATAAAATATTTTTTTTACTTATATCTTTGGCATGATGTGTCTATGTAAGGTTTGGAACGTATCTATGCCCTTTATCATTGTTTCCTATGGAAAACAACTCGTTTTTTCACGCAATTTTCCATTTACACAACACTTCTGAGAACCTATCTAGGCGTTATTTTGAGATTTTATTGATAAAAAAAACGTATTTCTTAGCCTAAGAATAATAAAACAGTAAAAAATAGTAAACAGTATTGCACCACGTAAAATACGATACCGGTATCAGTGTTTGGGAAAACGCAAAGGCTCTCACCTACGTGACCTAGTGAATATTAAAATTTTCATTATTTTATTGATAAAACACGTATTTCCTATCCTAAGAATAATAAAACAATAAAAAATAGTAAAAAAAAAAAACTAAATACAGTACTAACAGTATTGCACCATGAAAAATATGATACCGGTATCACGTTTCGGAAAACGCAAAGGCTCTCACCTACGTCACCTAGTGAATATTAAAATTTTCAATATTTTCTTGATAAAACAAGTATTTCCTAGCCTAAAAATAATAAAACGGTAAAAAATTATAAAAAAACATAAAGTACTAACAGTATTGCACCATGTAAAATACGATACCGCTATAAACGTTTCGGAAAACGAAAAGGGAAATAGTTCATGGAATGCTATTGGCTGAAAGGTCGGGAGACGAGTCACAGAATTGTTTTTCAATATTTTCTGTATCATGGGGTCTGATTGGCTTTTTCATTGCAGTTTGCTTTTCCCTCCAATTTCCAATGTGCCGCCTCACTTGCTCAATCTAACTCACGTGTGCGCCGTTCTTGTTGTGCTTATTAATACGTTTTGCTTGTGATTGTGTTTTCACGCGTAATTTAACCTTTGCAATGCCTCCCAAATGTCCTTCACCTTCTAAGGCTTCTGTTAGTTAGCCTAAGCTGCAAAGGAAAATGTTAACCACTGTAGATAAAGTGAAACTCTTAGATATGTTGAAAGAAGGAAAAAGGTTTGTGGATGTCGGTCGCTATTTCGGCCTCAATGAATCTACTGTGCGCTACATCAAAAAGGACGAGGCAAAGATCAGGAAAAGAGCGAGCATTTCTTTTGATAAATCAGCGAAGAGGGTCGTAACATCCCGCAATAAGGCAGTAGTGCGCATGGAAGCTGCTTTGGCCCTGTGAATTGCTGATTGCAAAAAGAAAAAACATCAGCTTACACACCAATATCATACAAACAAAAGCGAAGAAGCTGTACGATACATTCGCTGCAAATGAACCCGATGACGACAGTGGCGACCGTGGAAAGAAGGAGAGAGAAGATATCGACAACCCACAACCAGGACCCTCCAGCAATTCTCCATTGAGGATACAACCGTTCGTTACTAACAATGGATGGTTCTTCAAATTTCAAAAACGCTATGACCTAAAAGGCGTTTCAGTGCATGGCGAAGCTGCCTCTGCAGATACAGCTGCCGCAGAAAATTACGTCAAGAATGACTTCAAGAAAATTATCGCCGAAGGGGAATATGTTCCTGAGCAAGTCTTCAACATGGATGAGACTGGCTTATTTTGGAAGAGAATGCCATCTCGCACTTTTCTGTTCAAGGACGAAGCTAAAGCTCCGGGATTTAAAGCGCACAAAGATTGCGTTACCCTCATCATGTGCGGGAATGCTGTGGGTTTCATGCTAAACCCGGGCTTATCTACAAGTCAAAGAACCCTAGGGCTTTGAAGAACAAAAATAAGAATCTGCTGCCAGTGTATTGGATGCATAACCCTAAGGCATGGATCACGAAAAGCCTCTCATCGGACTGGTTTCACCAATGCTTTATCCCTCAGGTAAATCTTTATCTTGCGGAAAAAGGCCTTGAATTTAAAATCCTTCTTTTGATGGATAATGCTGGTGGCCACGCAACCTATCTCCAATATAACGGTGTTCAAGTTGAGGTCCTGCCACCGAATTTGACGTCACTGATTCAGCCTATGGATCAAGGCATTATTCGTGCGTCCAAGGCCCCCTACACACGAAACGCCTTGGCGAACATAGCTGAATCCTTGGATTCGGACAAACAATTCTCATTGAAGACTTACTGGCGTAATTACACGATTGCCACATGCCTAAAAAATATTCAGAAAGCAATCAAAGAAATGAAGTCGGCCACAATCAATGCCAGCTGGAAGAAATTGTGGACCGAAGTCATCCACAACTACAAGGGATTTGCTCCTGACGAAGTGCAGAAGTCAGCAGTTGCGAAAGCTGTGAAGTTGGCTGCATTGCTAGGAGGAGAAGGCTTTAAATATATGACTCCCGAAGATGTGAATGAACTGATTGACTGCCACTCGCAGCCTTTGACTGATGAAGACTTGGATGAAATGATGAAATCACTGAGAGAAGAAGAGGAAGAACTTGAGGAATCGCACGAAGAAATTGAAGAACCTGGCCTTACACTCGAACGTTTGGCAGCCATACATGAATATGTGAAAGCAGCCCAAAAACTCTCGCAGGAATATGACGATATGGTTCATTCGGTGACCTTCTGTAATTTTCTCGACGATGCCATGATTCCTTACCATACCATCTTCCAACAAATGAAGAAACAGCGACAGCAACTCCCCATTACCATGTTCTCCCCCAAAAAGCAGCCGTAAAGCTTTTATTAGCTGCGAAATAATTTCCTCCGGGGTCGAAAATGATGATGATCACCTCTATTCACGGTAAGTTTACCTATCACGTACATATGTATGTCACGTCATCATCACCTCATTCACCGTAATTTTATCTATCACTTTCATAAAAAGTTACGTCGCTTGCTGTTATTTGTAATATAAAAGGTGTTTTTTTAACAGTGCAGGGAGGGTTTATACAGTACGTAAACGTAAAAATAATTGTAAAATACCTATGTATGTCACGTCATCATCACTTCATTCACCGTAATTTTATCTATCACTTTTACATTGCTTGCTGTTATTTATAATGTAAAGGGTGTTTTTTTTAAAGTGCAGGGAGGGTTTATACAGTACGTAAACGTAAAAATGATTGTAAAATTCCTATGTATGTCACGTCATCATCACATTCACGGTAAGTTTTCCTATCACTTTCATAAAAATTTACGTTGCTTGCTGTTATTTATAATGTAAAGGGTGTTTTTTTAACAGTGCAGGGAGGGTTTATACAGTACGTAAACGTAAAAATAATTGTACGTGAGTATGTCATGTAATTACCACTTCATTCACCGTAATTTTATCTATCACTTTCATATAAATTTGCATTGCATGCTGTTATTTATGAAGTAAAGGGTGGTATGTAAACAGTACAGGGAGGGTTTATACAGTGTAAACGTAAATATAAGTTAAAATATCTTTGTACATATAGGCTGATCCTACTCTGCACTTTTCCTGGTTCGCGCCGGGTCCCGGAACCGAACTACCACAATAAGGGGGGAACACTGTGAATATATATATATATATATATATATATATATATATATATATATATATATATATATATATATATATATATATATATACACTAACCCCTAGCTATATTGTTCACCTTTCAGGAATTTAGTGCATCGCGGTTTTTTGGCTAGTTTTTTTTTCTGGATACCTGCGAGAATATTAAAATATTAAAAAATTATAATTTTGTTTTTTCATTATTTTATTGAAAATTTTTTTTTTATTATTTTAATGATAAAAAATAGTATTTCCCAGCCTAATAATAATAAAACAGTAAGAAATAGTAAAAAACAAAAACAAATTTAAACATGTAACTCTGCACCAAAGAAAGTACAATACCGTTATCAGCGTTTCGGAAAACGCAAAGGGTCACACCTACGTGAGCTAGCATATATTAAAATTTCCAGTATTTTCATTATTTTATTGATAAAAAATGTATTTCTTAGCTTAAGAATAACAAAACAGTAAAAATAGTAAAAAACATAAATACTCACAGTATTGCACCATGTAAAATACGATACAGGTATCAGCATTTCGGAAAACGAAAAGGGCCGCACCTACATGAGCTAGAACATATTGAAATTTCCAGTATTTTCATTATTTTATTGATAAAAAAAAGTATTTCCTTGCGTAAGAGTAATAAAACAGTAAAAAACATAAATTTAAACATATAAACTCACAGTATTGCACCATGTGAAATACTGTACGATAGCGTACACTGTATTGGCGTCTTGGAAAACGCAAAGGCTCGCACCAATGTGAGATAGTTCATGGGATGCCATTGGCTGAAAGGGTGAGAGACTGAGAATCACATAATTGTCGTTCTGTATCATGAGGTCTGATTGGCTTTTTGATTGAAGCTTGGTTCTCCCACCATCTTCCATTGTCTCACCTCACTCGTTCAGTCTAACTCACATGTGCGCCATTCGCGATGTGCTTCTTAATACCTTGTGCTTGTTATTTTTTTTTACTCGCGTATTTCAACCTCTACGATGCCTTCCAAGCGTCCTTCATCTTCTAAGGCTTTTGGTAGTGAGCCTAAGTGGCAAAGGAAGATGTCATCCATAACAGATAAGATTAAACTGTTAGATATGCTGAAAGAAGGAAGAAGGTTTGCGGATGTCAGCCGCCATATTAGCCTCAATGAATCTAGTGTTCGCTACATCAAAAAGGACAATGCAAATATCAGGAAAACAGCGAAAATTTCATTTACTAAAACAGCGAAGAGGGCCGTAACACTCCGCAATAAGATAATAGTGCGGATGGATTCTGCTTTGACCCTGTGGATTGCTGATTGCAAAAGGAAGAACATCAGAATTGACACCAATATCATACAAACAAAGGCGAAGAAGCTGTACAATACGTTTGCTGCCAGCGAACCCGACAACGACAGTGGCGACCGTGGAGAGGAGGATATCAACGACCCACAACCAGGACCCTCCAGCAATTCTCCACCGATGAAACAATCGTTCGTGGCAAGCAAGGGATGGTTCGCCAAGTTTCAAAAACGCTATGGCCTAAAGTGCGTTTTGGTTTATGGCGAAGCTGCCTCTGCAGATACAGCTGCAGCTGAAGATTATGTGAACAACGATTTTAAGGAAATTATCGCAGAAGGGGAATATACTTCTAAGCAAGTGTTTATCATGGATGAGACTGGGTTATTTTAGAAGAGAATGCTGTCTTGCAATTTTCTCTTCAAGGAAGACGCTAAAGCCCCGGGATTTAAAGTGCGCAAAGACCATGTTACCCTCATCATGTGCGGGAATGCTGCGGGCTTCATGTTAAAGCACAGGCTTATCTACAAGTCAAAGAACCCTAGGGCTTTGAAAAATAAGAATAAGAAACTGCTGCCAGTGTGTTGGATGCATAACCCTAAGGCCTGGATCAAGGAAAGCCTCACATCGGAATGGTTTCACCAATGCTTTATCCCTCAGGTCAAATTTTTCTTGCTGAAAAAGGCCTTGAATTTAAAGTCCTTCTTTTGACGGAAAATGCAGGTGGCCACGCAATTAATCTCAAATATGACAGTGTTCAAGTAGAGTTCCTGCCACCGAATACGACATTACTAATTCAGCCTATGGATCAAGGCGTTATTCGTACGTTCAAGGCCCTCTACACTTGAAATGCCTTGGCAAACCTGGTGGAATCCATGGATTAGGACGAAGAATTCTCACTGAAAACTTACTGGTGTAATTACACGAATGCTACATGCCTTCAAAATATTCAGAATGCAATCAATGAGATGAAGCCAGCCATAATCAATACTAGCTGGAAGAAATTGTGGCCCGAAGGCATCTATGACTACAAGGGATTCGCTCCTGACGAAGTCCATAACTCGGCAGTTGCGAAAGCTGTGAAGTTGGCTGCATTTCTAGGAGGAGAAGGCTTTAAAGATATGACTCACGTAGACGTGAATGAACTGATCGACTGCCACTCCCAGCCTTTGACTGATGAAGACTTGGAGGAAATGACAAAATCAGCGAGCGAAGAAGAGGAAGAAGAACAACCAGAGGAAACGCACGAAGAAATCGAAGAACCTGACCTTACACTTGAACCTCTGGCAGCCATGTATGAATATCTGAAAGCAGTCCAACAACTCTTTCAAGAACATGACGCTAATATGGTTCGTTCGGTGACCTTCTGCAATCTTCTCGACAATGCCATAATTCCTTGCAAGACCATCTTCAAACAAAAGAACAAACAGCGACAGCAACTCCCCTTTACCATGTTCTTCTCTCGCAAAAAGCAGCCGTAAAGCTGTCATTGGCTGCAGAGTAATTTCCTCTGGAGTCTATACACGTCATCACCACCTCATTCACGGTAAGTTTACCTATCACGTTTATATAAATTTACGATTGCATGCTGTTATATATATAGTAAAGGGTGGTTTTTTAACAGTGCAGGGAGGGTTTATACAGTAAAGGTAAAAATAAATATGAAATAGCTTTTTATATGAGTATGTCACGTCATCATCTCCTCATTCACAGTAAGTTTACCTATCACTTTCATATAAATTTATGCTTTCACGCTGTTATTAATAAAGTAAAGGGTGATTTTTTAACAGTGCAGGGAGGGTTTATACAGTAAAGTTAAAAATAAATGTAAAATACCTATGTATATATGGTGATCCTACTTTCTGGAAATTCACCTATCGCGGCCGGTCCCAAAACCGAACCCCCAAGGTAAACGAGGGGTTACTGTACATTCAGTAATCCCTCGCTATATCGCGGTTCACCTATCGCAAATTCAGTGCATCGCAGATTTTTTGTGGCGAAAAGTAAAAATGAAATAAAATAAAAAAAATAAAAATTTTAACACCAGGACTTGCCAAAAATTGATAGAATAAAACAGCCTTTATTAGGCTGTAAAGAGAAACAGAGATGGAGAGAGTAATGACCTGTCAGATGTGAAAGGATTATAAAAGATGTGTAATGAATATCAAATCCTCTGCTAGGTTTTAATATACCTCTGCATTACTTTCATGATGTCTGTTCCAAAAATTTTCCTTAGATATTATTATTATTATTATTAATATTGGCGACAATAATTTTACTTTGATGATGATTGTGGAGATTATTATCATTATTATTATTGTTATTATTTTTATTGTTATTAAGGGCTCATCATTGTTTGTACGTCTGTTGGTTTATTTACTTTAATAACTGCATGCAGTGCCCCTCCCTAGTTTGTTGGGACGAAGGGAGTGTGGGGGGTTGGGTAGAATAGAATGCTGGAGAGAGAAAGAGAGAGATGCATCCTTTTAAAGTTCCATCAGGAAATGAAGATAGAGAGTGAATTTAAGTTGGAGGGAAGTTTATTATTAGACTCTCTCTCTCTCTCTCTCTCTCTCTCTCTCACTTTCTTTGGGGTTTATATATTTTTCAGGATGCTAGTATTATTAATATTCCTTGGTTCTGAACACTATTCTATCTATCTGCATGAAATCTTAACATAAATAGTGTCAACTGAGAGAAAAAGCAAACGTATACAATTTGTTCAAAGAAAACCTATATCATACTGTATTCATGGGAAACTTAAATGAAATATATATATATATATATATATATATATATATATATATATATATATATATATATATATATATATATATATATATATATATATATATATATATATATATATATATATATATATATATATATATATATATATAGTGTTGCATCACTTATCGCGGTAGTTCGGTTCTGGGACCCGGCGCGAACCCAGGAGTCCGTGGTGTAGAGATAAGCCTATATGTACATAGATATTTTAATGTATTTTTACGTTTATGCTGTATAAACCCTCCCTGTACTTTTAAAAAAACACTCTTTACATTATAAATAACAGCAAGCAACGTAATTTTTTTTATGGAAGTGATAAGAAAACTTACCATGAATGAGGTGATGATGACTTGACATTAATAGGATCCATATTTTACAATAATTTTTACGTTTACGTAAAATAGCGGCCGACATCCACAAACTTTTTTCCTTCTTTCAACATATCTAAGAGTTTCACTTTATCTACAATGGTTAACATTTTCCTTTGCCGCTTAGACTCACTACAAGAAGCCTTAGAAGATGAAGGATGCTTGTGAGGCATTGCAAAGATTAAAATATGCGAGTAAAAAAATCACAAGCAAAACATATTAATAATAATAAGCACAACATGAATGGCGCACACGAGTGAGGTGAGACAATGGAAGATGGTGGAAGCCTTTGTCCGAAACGCTGATAGCGGTATCGTATTTTACATGTTGCAATACTGTTAGTATTTATGATGTTTACTATTTTTTACTGTTATATTATTCTTACGCTAAGAAATACGTTCTTTTTATCAATAAAATCATGAAACTACTGGAAATATAAATATATATGCTAGCTCACGTAGCTTCGACCCCAATACATTGTATGCTATCGAACACAAGGAAAACGTGAGTTAGACTGAACGAGTCTTTGTCCAAAACGCTGATAGAGGTATCGTACTTTACATGTTGCAATACTGTTAGTATTTATGTTTTTTACTATATTTTACTGTTTTATTATTCTTAGGCTAATAAATACGTTTTTTTTTTTTCAATAAAATCATGAAACTACTGGAAATATAAATAAATATGGTAGCTCACGTAGCTATCGAACACTATTTCGTATGATGCAATACTGTGAGTTATACTGTACGTACGTATATCATTCAGTTATTAGTACAATGTATATTAATTTAAAATTCATCTACTTATTTGATGATTGTACAAAATCTATTGTATTTATTCACTATAATTTGGACCAAATATTCCTTTTGTAAAGATTATACTGTACTTTTCAAAAGAGGTGGTCAATAAACGTATCTATCTATCTATCTACATTTATGTTTTTTACTATTTTTTACTGTTTTATTATTCGTAGGCTGGGAAATAATTTTGTTTATCAATTAGATAATGAAATATGTTTTTTTCAAGAAAAAAAAATTAAAATACTGAGAATTTTTTTTTTTAATATTTTAATATTTTTGCATATACCCATGAAATAAAATAATAATTTATAAAAAAAAAAACCGATCGAGTGAGAAAGCGAACCAGGAAGCGCGAATAACTGGGGTAACACTGTATATATATATATATATATATATATATATATATATATATATATATATATATATATATATATATATATATATATATATATATATATATATATATATATATATATATATTTTCTCTGAACACTATTTCTCTGATTATATTATATCGAAAGTTTGTTTGCTGTTTGACAGAGAGAGAGAAACATATTTAATTAACTCTTGTTCATTCAACCAAAACTACATTATATATTATAAAAATAATGGTTTAATGACAAATTCGTAATAACAATAATAACCACAATCATCATCAAAGGAAAATTATTGTTGCCAATAATAATAATAATAATAATTATAATAATATCTAAGGAGAATTTTTGGAATAGACATCATGAAAGTAATGCAGAAGTATATTGAAACCCAGCAGAGAATTGGATATTCATTACAAGATTTTATATTTTTTATAATCCCTTCACATCTGACAGGTCATTACACTTTCAATCTCTGTTTCTCTTTACTTTATGTATTCTTCATGCCCAGGCCCGATAAAGGCTGTTTTATCTTCTTTTTTGGCCCGTCCTGGTGTCACAATCATATATATATATATATATATATATATATATATATATATATATATATATATATATATATATATATATATATATATATATATATATATATATATATATACCTTGGCTGTTTCCCCCTTAAATTGGGGGGTAGCCGACATCACGAAAGGAAAGTTTGGGGAGAAGTTATTCTCCCCTCTACTCCCCTTCTTCTTTGACGTCTCGCAGGAGGTTGATACAAGGGGGGGATTCCTAGTCCCCCCGCCCCGTCCACTTTTAGTCGCCTTTTACGACACGCAGGGAATACGGTGAGGCTATTCTTTGATATTGTGCCCGCCCCACAGGGAATATATATATATATATATATATATATATATATATATATATATATATATATATATATATATATATATATATATATATATATATATATATATATATATATATATATATATATATATATATATGAGGCCTATATCAGTACTTACAGCACAGGTAGTATCTCCAATCGTGTTGAGACCTTGGTCTATTTTGTTCCTCCTCGCTGGCGACAGCATACTCCCCTTGCCTCGCACCACAAGCTCCTGCTACTCCTTTGCCCATAGCTTTGCCCATATACTGAATCATACAGATGACACATCTTTTTACCGGCACATATTTCCTGTGCATATAATAATAATAATAATAATACCTAACCTACCTCATTAAAGAAATCACCCACCCACTTGGCAACCATTAAAACAATCATTAATGGCAGGCCAAAAGTAATGTTGCCCACAGCTTCCATTAATATGACCGTCATATATATATATATATATATATATATATATATATATATATATATATATATATATATATATATATATATATATATATATATATATTTTTTTTTTTTTTTTTTTTTTTTTTTTTTAAATATGGTGTTCCTACTTCGCGGGTTTTCATCTATCGTGGGTGGTCCCGGAACCAAACCCCCGCGATAAACGAGGGGTTACTATATATACAGTAACCCATCGCTAATTCAGTGCATTGCGGTTTTTTTTCTGGGTAAATGCAAAAATATAAAAATAATAAAAATTTTCAGTATTTTCATTATTTTATTGAAAAAAAATGTTCATTATGTTATTGATAAAAAAAATTTATTTCCCAGCCTTAGAATAATAAAACAGTAAGAAATAGTATAATAAACATAAATTTGAACACGTGACTCTGCACCATAGAAAGTACAATACTGGTATCAGCGTTTCAGAAAACGCAAAGGGTCGCACCTACGTGAGCTAGCATATATTAAAATTTCCAGTAGTTTCTTTATTTTATTGATAAAAAAACTGTATTTCTTATCCTAAGAATAATAAAAGTAAAAAATAGTAAAAAACATATATACTCACAGTATTGCACCATGTGAAATACGATACCGGTATCAGCATTTCGGAAAACGAAAAGGGTCGCACTTACGTGAGCTAGTACATATTGAAATTTTTATTATTTCATTGATAAAAAAGTATTTCCTAGCCTAAGAGTAATAAAACAGTAAAAAATACTAAAAACATAAATTTAAGCATATAACTCACAGTATTGCACCATGTGAAATACTGTACGATAGCGTACACTGTATTGGCGTCTTGGAAAACGCAAAGGCTCGCACGTACGTGAGATAGTTCTTGGAATGCTATTGGCTGAAAGGGTGAGAGATGACGAATCACAGAAGTGTTTTTCTGTATGTTCTGTATCATTGGGTCTGATTGGCTTTTTGATTGAAGCTTGGTTCTCCCACCATCTTCCATTGTCTCGCCTCACTCGTTCAGTCTAACTCACATGTGCGCCGTTCACGTTGTGCTTATTAATACGTTATGCTTCAGGGATTCTTTAAATAACAGTCTCCTATGCCTCAACAGATTCCTCTTTAATTTCAAGCGGCTCCTGCAGATCTTCTTTGGCATCTGATTTACAAGAGATTTCCTCTACTGAGGGAGCATCAGTATCATTTCCTTTGCCTCAACAGACTCCTCTCTAATTTCAATCGGCTTCTGCAGATCTTCTCTAACGTCTGATTTACAAGAGATTTCCTCTGCTGGGGGAGCATTAGTATCATTTTCACAATTTTCAATCCTATCCACTTCCATCATAAAAGGAGAAGGAACACAATTGGTTTCTGAAGACTGACCTGAATTGAGACCAGTTTGGGCAAAGTCCAAAGTATATTTCAAAATATCACTGATAGGATACTTGGCCTCTCCACTTCTATATTTTTCATAATATTCAAGGGTTTTCATAAGTACTATACAGTATATTCAATTCACTTTGTAACTTAGCCACAGAGAAATCGAAGAACCTGGCCTTACACTCGAATGACTGGCAGCCATGTATCAACACATGAAAGCACTCCAACATCTCTCAAAAGAACATGATGATAATATAGTTCGTTTGGTGACCTTCTGCAATCTTCTTGACGATGCCATGTCATTACCACCTCATTCACGGTAAATTTACCTGTCACTTTCATATAAATTTACGCTTGCACGCTGTTATTAATAAAGTAAAGGGTGGTTTGTTAACAGTACAGGGAGGGTTTATACAGTAAAGGTAAAAATAAATGTAAAATACCTATGTATATAGGGTGATCCCACTTCGCGGAAATTCACCTATCGCAGTCGGTCCCAGAACAGAACCCCCGCAATAAACAAGAGGTTACTGTATATATATATATATATATATATATATATATATATATATATATATATATATATATATATATATATATATATATATATATATATATACTATATATATATATATATATACACAGTGTTCCCCGGTTATTCACGTTCTCACTGTATCGCGGTTTTTTTTGGATAAATTATTATTTTATTTCATGGGTATATGCAAAAATATTAAAATATTAAAAAAAAAAAATTCAGTATTTTCATTTTTTTTTATTGAAAAAACATATTTCATTATCTAATTGATAAAAAAAAATTATTTCCCAGCCTACGAATAATAAAACAGTAAAAAATAGTAAAAAATATAAATTTAGATAGATAGATACATACATACATACATTTATTGACCACCTCTTTTGAAAAGTACAGTATAATCTTTACAAAAGGAATATTTGGTCCAAATTGCAATGAATAAATACAATAGATTTTGCACAATCATCAAATAAGTAAATGAATTTTAAATTAATATACATTGTACTAATAACTGAATGATATACGTACATACAGTATAACTCACAGTATTGCATCATGCTAAATAGTGTTCGATAGCGTACAATGTATTGGGGTCGCAGCTACGTGAGCTAGCATATATATTTATATTTCCATTAGTTTCATGATTTTATTGATAAAAAAAACGTATTTATTAGCCTAAGAATAATAAAACAGTAAAAAATAGTAAAAAACATACATACTAACAGTATTGCAACATGTAAAATACGATACCGCTATCAGCGTTTTGGACAAAGACTCGTTCAGTTTAACTCACGTGTGCGCCGTTCACGTTGTGCTTATTAAACGTTTTGCTTGTGTTCGATAGCGTACAATGTATTGGGGTCGCAGCTACGTGAGCTAGCATATATATTTATATTTCCAGTAGTTTCATGATTTTATTGATAAAAAAAAACGTATTTCTTAGCCTAAGAATAATAAAACAGTAAAAAATAGTAAAAAACATAAATACTAACAATATTGCAACATGTAAAATACGATACCGCTATCAGCGTTTCGGACAAAGGCTTCCACCATCTTCCATTGTCTCTCCTCACTCGTGTGCGCCATTCACGTTGTGCTTATTATTATTAATATGTTTTGCTTGTGATTTTTTTACTCGTGTATTTTAACCTTTGCAATGCCTCCCAAGCATCCTTCATCTTCTAAGGCTTCTTGTAGTGAGCCTAAGCGGCAAAGGAAAATGTTAACCATTGTAGATAAAGTGAAACTCTTAGATATGTTGAAAGAAGGAAAAAAGTTTGTGGATGTCGGCCGCTATTTTACGTAAACGTAAAAGTTATTGTAAAATACTTTACCTATGTATGTCAGGTCATCATCACCTCATTCACGGTAAGTTTTCCTATCACTTTCATAAAAAATTACGTTGCTTGCTGTTATTTGTAATGTAAAGGGTGTTTTTTTAACAGTACAGGGAGGGTTTATACAGTGTAAACGTAAAAATACATTAAAATATCTATGTACATATAGGCTGATCTTACTCCGCGGATTTCCTGGTTCGCGCCGGGTCCCGGAACCGAACTACCACGATAAGGGAGTTAACACTGTATATATATATATATATATATATATATATATATATATATATATATATATATATATATATATATATATATATATATATATATATATATATATGTACAGTGTTTCCCCGGTTATTCGCGTTTCTTGGTTCGCGTTCTCACTGTACCACAGTTGGTTTTTTTTTGGCAAATTATTATTTTATTTTATGGGTATATGCAAAAATATTAAAATATTAAAAAAAGAAATTCTCAGTATTTTCATTTTTTTATTGAAAAAACATATTTCATTATCTAATTGATAAAAAGAAATGATTTCCCAGCCTACGAATAATAAAACAGTAAAAAATAGTAAAAAACATAAATTTAGAGAGATAGATAGGTACGTTTATTGACCACCTCTTTTGAAAAGTACAGTATAATCTTTACAAAAGGAATATTTGGTCCAAATTACAATAAATAAATACAATAGATTTTGCACAATCATCAAATAAGTAAATGAATTTTAAATTAATATACATTGTTCTAATAACTGAATGATACACGTACGTACAGTATAACTCACAGTATTGCATCATGCGAAATAGTGTTCGTTAGCGTACAATGTATTGGGGTCGCAGCTACGTGAGCTAGCTTATATATTTATATTTCCAGTAGTTTCATGATTTTATTGATAAAAAAAAACGTATTTCTAAGCCTAAGAATAATAAAACTAAAAAATAGTAGACAGTATTGCACCACGTAAAATACGATACCAGTATCAGTGTTTCAGAAAATGCAAAGGCTCTCACTTACGTGACCTAGTGAATATTAAAATTTTCATTATTTTATTGATAAAACAATTATTTCCTAGCCTAAGAATAATAAAACAGTAAAAAATAGTAAAAAACATAAATTTAGATATACATACGTACAGTATAACTCACAGTATTGCATCATGCGATATAAGTAGTGTCCGATAGCTACGTGAGCTAGCATATACATAAATTTAGATATGCGTACGTACGTACAGTATAACTCACAGTATTGCATCATGCGAAATAGTGTCCGATAGCTACATGAGCTAGCATATATATTTATATTTCCAGTAGTTTCATGATTTTATTGATAAAAAAACTTATTTCTTAGCCTAAGAATAATAAAGCAGTAAAAAATAGTAAACTATTGCACCACGTAAAATACGATACCGGTATCAGTGTTTCGGAAAACACAAAGGCTCTCACCTACGTGACCAAGTGAATATTAAAATTTTCATTATTTTATTGATAAAACAAGTATTTCCAAGCCTAAGAATAACAAATCGGTAAAAAATAGTAAAAAACATAAATTTAGATATACGTACATACAGTATAACTCACAGTATTGCATCATGCGATATATGTAGTGTCCGATAGCTACGTGAGCTAACATATATATTTATATTTCCAGTAGCTCTCACCTACGTGAGATAGTTCATGTTTTTTTAACAGTGCAGGGAGGGTTTATACAGTACGTAATCTTAAAAATAATTGTAAATGAGTATGTCATGTAATTACCACTTCATTCACCGTAATTTTATCTATCACTTTCATATAAATTTACGTTGCATGCTGTTACTTATGAAGTAAAGGGTGGTTCAATAGTACAGGGAGGGTTTATACAGTGTAAACGTAAAAATAAATTAAAATATCTATGTACATATAGGCTGATCATACTCCGCGGTTTTCCTGGTTCGCGCCGGGTCCCAGAACCGAACTACCGCAATAAAGGGGTGAACACTGTACAGTATATATATATATATATATATATATATATATATATATATATATATATATATATATATATATATATATATATATATATATATATATATATATATATATATATATATATTGTTCCCCCGGTTATTCGCGTTTCTTGGTTCGCGTTCTCACTGTATCGCGGTGTGATTACCTAATTGTGTTTACGGGAAAGAGCCCAAAGCTCGTATCTTCCCGTCTCCTCATTGGTTCCATTTTATACTTAGTGATACTTATCATACCTGTCCTTAAAACTATGGATTGAGGTAGCATTAACTACCTCCTCGCTTAGCCAATTCCAATTATCAACTACTCTTACACTGAAAAAGTATTTCCTTACATCCTGCAAAGAAGTTTTCTTACGAAGCTTCAAACTATGACCTCTAGTTCTAGAGCCAGCCATATCAAAATATCCATCCCTATCCACTCTATCATAACCATGAAGGAATTTAAAGACTGTCACCATATCCCCCCTCACTCTTCTAGCTTCGAGTGATGGTAAGTCTAATTCCCTCAGCCTCTCATCATAACTGAGATTGCGTATTTCTGGCACCAGTTTCGTGGCATGTCTTTGAACTTTTTCAAGCTTAGCTATAATCCCTTCACATCTGACAGGTCATTACACTCTCCATCTCTGTTTCTCTTTACAGCCTGATAAAGGCCATTTTATCTTATCATTTTTGGGTTGTCCTGGTGTCATAATCATATATATATATATATATATATATATATATATATATATATATATATATATATATATATATATATATATATATATATATATATATATATATATATATATTTTTTTTTTTTTTTTTTTTTTTTTTTAAGCCTGATCCTATTTCGCGGTTTTCCTGGTTCGCGCCGGGTCCCGGACCCGAACTACCGCGATAATTGGGGGAACACTATATATATATATATATATATATATATATATATATATATATATATATATATATATATATATATATATATATATATATATATATATATATATATATATATATATACACAGTGTTCCCTCCCTTATCGTGGTAGTTCGGTTCTGGGACCCGGCACGAACCAGGAAAATAGCGAAGTAGGATCAACCTTAAAAACATAAATAAATAAATAAATAAATAAATAAAGATGATTATGACACCAGGACAGGCCAAAAATTATAAAATAAAACGGCCTTTATCAGGCTGTAAAGAGAAACAGAGATGGAGAGTGTAATGACCTGTCAGATGTGAAGGGATTATAAAAGATGTGTAATGAATATCCAGCTCTCTGCTGGGTTTACTATACCTCTGCATTACCTTCATGATGTCTATTCTAAAACTTCTCCTTAGATATTATTATTATTGGCAGCAATAATTTTCCTATGATGATGATTGGGGAGATTATTATTATTATCATTATTATTATTATTATTAGTATTATCATCATTATTACTACGAATTCGTAATTAAACCATTATTTTTACTATAAATAATGTAGTTTTGGTTGAATGAACAAGAGTTTCTTAAAGATTCTCTCTCTCTCTCTCTCTCTCTCTCTCTCTCTCTCTCTCTCTCCTCTCTCTCTCTCTCTCTCTCTCTCTCTCTCTCTCTCTCTCTCTCTCTCTCCTCTCTCTCTCTCTCTCTCTCTCTCTCTCTCTCTCTCTCTCTCTCTCTCTCTCTCTCTCTCTCTCTCTCTCTCCAACATTCTATTCTACCCAACCCCCCACACACTCTTTGTCCCAGCCAACTAGGGAGGGGCACTTTACACAGTTATTAAAAGTAAATAAACCAACAGATGTACAAACAATGATGAGCCCTTAATAATAATAATAATGATGATGATGATAATAATGTCCACAATCATCATCAAAGGAAAATTATTGTTGCCAATGATAATAATTATAATAATAATAATGATAATAATTATTATAATAATAATAATAATAATAATAATGATAATAATAATAATAATATCTAAGCAGAATTATTGAAATAGACATCCTAAAAATAATGCAGAGGTATATTAAAACCCAGCAGAGAGCTGGATATTCATTACACATCTTTTATAATCCCTTCACATCTGACAGGTCAATACACTCTCCATCTCTGTTTCTCTTTACAACCTGATAAAGTCTGCCTTATATTATCATTTTTTGGCCCATCCTGGTGTCATTTTTTTTTTTTTTTTTTTTTTTTTTTTTTTTTTTTTTTTTTTTTTTTTTTTTTTACTAAAAAAAAACCCGCGATACAGTGAAAACGCGAATAACCGGGGGAACACTGTATATATATATATATATATATATATATATATATATATATATATATATATATATATATATATATATATATGTTATTTTTACACACAGCGAGTCCTCATATAACATCGTTTCGAATTTATGATAAAGGCTGCAAAAAAAATAAAAAATCCATCCATATATTTTTCATTTTTATACACACCTAGTTCTTAGAATAACGCGAAGATAGGTTCTCAGAAGTCCCGCATATTGTAATTTTCACGTAATTTAACGAGTCATATTCCATAAGAAACAATTATTATGGGCATAGATATATTCCACAATGGTACATAAGCACACTATACCAGAGATATAAGATAAGTAAAACATATTTTATAAGTATATAACAAAGCAGAAAGACAATGTAGTTATTTATATTAACATGCAAATAGTGTACAGTATAAAAGGTATACAGATTTACTGCACAGTAAACAAATTAATGCATTCTATTATGCGGTGGGCAACAGGTATACACTGAGACGTGAATGGTGGCGGTGCAACGTTTTGCCGCCTCCGTATCAGCTGATGCACCCTCGCACACCCTTTCCCTGGCGATATTATATTGGAAATTTGTTTGCTGTTTGTTCTTATTGCTTTTTTTCAATTCATTTCACAATATTCAATTGCATTAAGTGGTAAAAGAGGAGGAGGACGTGGGAGAAAGAACATCTACCTGTAAAAGTGTTGCCGCTTCCGTATCAGCTGATGCACCCTCGCATGCTATTTCCCTGACAATATTATATAGAAAGTTTGTTTGCTGTTTGTTCATTATGTTTTTATCAGTTCTCTTCATAATATTCTATCGCATTAAGCGGTAGAGGAGGAGGAGGATGCGGGAGAACGAACCTCTATCTGCAAATATTTTGCCGCCTCCGTATCAGCTGATGCACCCTCGCACGCTATTTCCCTGATGATATTACAGTATATTGCAAGTTTGTTTGCATTTTTCCATTATCTTTATAATATCCAATTGCATTAAGCGGTAGAAGAGGAGGAGGATGCGGGAGAACGAACCTCTATCTGCAAACGTTTTGCCGCTTCCGTATCAGCTGATACACCCTTACACGCTATTTCCCTGACAATATTATATCTAAAGTTTGTTTGCTGTTTGTTCTTAATGCTTTTTTCCATTATCTTCCTAACATTCGATCGCATTAAGCGGTAGAAGAGGAGGAGCACGGCAGAAAAGTGCCTCCGAGGCGGTCGATTATTTACTAAAATGAAAAAAAAAAAAAAAATTTTTTTTTGTTTGAGCGTTAGTCGTGAAAATATATATATATATATATATATATATATATATATATATATATATATATATATATATATATATATATATATATATATATTTTTTTTTTTTTTTTTTTTTTTTTTTTAAGGGACGTTATTCCTATTTTGCGGATTATAAAAACGCGTAAATAGCAAACTAGGTGTTTTAGTAAATTTGCTTTTTGTCTAGTTTCCCTTACCTTTCTTTCCTGGTGGTCCTCTGAGGGTTAAAAGTTGGACCATTTGAAGAAGCCAATAATGGTCCTTTGACAGATGATGATAAAGAGATGCGTAACTGTGTAAATGAATATTTCATATCTGTATTTACCAATGAAAACTTGAAATACATTTCAGAGTTAGAATACACATACACAGACCGTTCCGATAATATACTTAGTACAATAAATATTACGAGGAAGGATCTAATAAAAGAAATAGATAAATTAAAGGCTCATAAATCTCCGGGACCTGTTGAAATTTATGCTAAGAGTATTAAAGAAGTCCTAGGCAGAGCTTAGTTGTCCACTAACTGCGCTTTTGTATAATTTAATAAAATTAGGATTGGTATTCAAGGAGTGGAAATTGGCAGATGTGGCACCAATATTTAAAAAGGAAAACTATAGACCTGTATTTTTTCTTTTTAAATTCAATATAATATTTCAGTATAACCAAATGTATATAAAAATAAATAAATAAAGCCATTATCTTGATAAAAATGACATACTAGTGTAAAAATTTTTGTTTATGTGTGTTTCGTATAGCTTTGTTTTCTATAGATTATGTATTGATTGTTCTTTTGCTTTTCCAGACTAGCCTCTTTGCCCCTGTCTCGTCAGCAGCTGACATAGTAAGCTTTCTCCTGATAAGCAAGTCTCACCCTCCCTGTGTAAGCACACCACATGAATACACTATACTGAACAGGTACTATTTACAGTTTTGTACTATACAGTAACACAGTACAGGTATTGTATTGTAATATAGTGCAGATAGTTTTATGTATGTGTTGTTTTATTAGACTGTACAGTGCATGTATGCTGTACATTAGCTTTAGATTTTGTTAATTTTAAAGTTTAGGAATAGTATTAAGATTAGTTTTTGTAATTTTTAAGAACCATTAGGAACATAGGGTCCCTCTTAATTTTTTTTAAGGGGATCCAGGTTCGAATCTACGTGAGTTCCGATGTTGATTATCGACTTGAGTCACCTTTCAGGAACGGAACCCAAACGTTATTTGAGGACTCCCTGTGTATATATATACTCCTAGTTCACCTTTTACGTGTGTTTATAATCCGTGTAATTGGAATAACACCCCTAAATAATAATAGTAAAAAAAGTACGAAATACATGAATAACGGCTATGCAAAAAAATAAATTTAAAAAAACAAATTTAATTTTAGTAAATAATCGAATGCCTCGGAGGCACATTTCCGCCATCCTCCTCCTTTTCTACTACTTAATGCGATCGGATATTATGAAGATAATGGGAAAAAGTATTAGGAACAAACAGCAAACAAACTTTCTATATAATATCGTCAGGGAAGTAGTGCACGAGGGTGCATCAGCTGATACGGAGGCGGCAAACCGCTTGCAGATAAAGGTTCGTTCTCCCGCATCCATCTCTTCCTCTACCGCTTAATACGATCGAATATTATTAAGAGAATTGAAAAAAAGCATTAAGAACAAACAGCAAACTAACTTGCGATATAACATCGTTAGGGAAATAGCGTGCAAGGGTGCATCGGCTGATACGGGATTGGCAAAACGTTTGCAGATAGAGGTTCTTTCTCCCGCATTGTCCTCCTCTTCTACCGCTTAATGCCATCAGATATTATGAAGAGAATTTTAAAAAATGCATTAAGAACAAGCAGCAAACAAACTTGCGATATAATATTGTCAGGGAAATAACGTGCAAGGGTGCATCTGCTGATACGGAGGCGGTAAAACATTTGCAGATAGAGGTTCCTTCACCCGTGTCCTCCTCCTCTTCTACCGCTTAATGTGATCGAATATTATGAAGAGGATTGAAAAAAAAACATTAAGAACAAACAGTAAACAAACTTGCGATATAATATCATCAGGGAAATAGCGTGCGTGGTGCATCAGCTGATATGGAGGCAGCAAAACGTTTGCAGATAGAGGTTCGTTCTCCCGCATCCTCCTCCTCTTCTACCGCTTAATGCGATCAGATATAATGAGGAGAATGGAAAAAAGCCTTAAGAACAAACAGCAAACGAACTTGCAATATAATATCGTCAGGGAAATAGCTTGCGAGGGTGCATTAGCTGATACGGAGGCAGCAAAACATTTGCAGAAAGAGGTTTGTTCTCCCGCATCCTCCTCCTCTTCTACCACTTAATGTGATTAGATATTGAGAAGAGAATTGAAAAAAGCGTTAAGAACAAAGAGCAAACAAACTTGCGATATAATATCGTCAGGCAAAAAGCATGCTAGAGTAAAAACGTTTGCGGAGAGAGGTTCGTTCTCCCGCATCCTGGTGCTCACCGCCACCATGCATGTCCCAGTGTATGCCTGTTGCCCACCGCATAATAGAGTGCATTAATTTGTTTACAGTAATTCTGTATATCTTTTATACCGTGCACTATTTGCATGTTAATATAAATAACTACAGGTCTTTCTGCTTTGTTATGTACTTATAAAATATGTTTTACTTATCTTATGTCTTTGGTATAGTGTGTCTATATACGGTTGTGAAACGTATCTATGCCCATAATCATTGTTTCTTATGGAAAATGACTCATTATATTACGCAAAAATTACAATACTCGGCACTTCTGAGAACCTATCTTTGCATCATTACAAGAACTAGGAGTATACAGTAATCCCTCGTTTATCGCGGAGGTTTGGTTCCGGGACTGGCCGCGATGGGTGAATTTCTGCGAAGTAAAAGCACCTTTATTTATTAAAAAAAAAAAAAAAAGAAAAAAAATGATGAAATAAAACAGCCTTTATCAGGCTGTAAATAGAAACAGAGATGGAGAGTGTAATGACCTGTCTGATGTGAGGGGATTATAAAAGATGTGTAATGAATATCCAGCTCTCTGCTGGGTTTTAATATACCTCTGCTCTACTTTCATGATGTCTATTCCAAAAATTCTCCTTAGATCTTATTATTATTATTATTATTATTATTATTTTTAACAATAAGTTTCCTTTGATGATGATTGTGGAGATTATTATTAAATACTCTCTCTCCAGCATTCTATTCTACCCAACCCCTCACACTCTCTTTGCCTCCACATTCTATTCTACCCAACCCCTCACACTCTCTTTGTCCCAGCCATCTAGGCAGGGGCACTGTACACAGTTATTAAAGTAAATAAACCAACAGATGTACAAACAATGATGAGCCCTTAATAATAATAATAATAATAATAGTAATGATAATCTCCACAATCATCATCAAAGGAAAATTATTGTTGACAATAATAATAATAATAATAATAATAAAATTAATAATAATAATATCTAAGGAAAACTATTGGAATAGACATCATAAAAGTAATGCAGAGGTATATTAAAACCCAGCGGAGAGCTGGATATTCATTACACATCTTTTATAATCCCTTCACATTTGATAGGTTATTACACTCTCTATCTCTGTTTCTCTTTACAGCCTGATAAAGGCTGTTTTATTTTATCATATTTTGGCCCATCCTGGTGTCACAATAAATTTTGTTTTTTTTTTATTTTTTTTTCCCCAAAAAAATAAATTCGCGATACAGTGAATCCGCGATGGGTGAACCGCGAAATAGCGAGGGAGTACTGTATATATATATATATATATATATATATATATATATATATATATATATATATATATATATATATATATATATATATATATATATATATATATATATATATATATATATATATATATATATATATATACACACCTAGTTCTCAGAATAACGCCTAGATAGGTTCTCAGAAGTGTCACGTAAATGGAAAATCGCATGAAATAATGAGTCATTTTCCATAGGAAACAATGATAAAGGGCATAGATACGTTCCAAACCTTACAGAGACACACTATGCCAAAGATATAAGATAAGTAAAAAATATATTTTATTACTACATAGCAAAGCAGAAAGCCCTGTATCTATTTTTAAGAGTATACAAAAGATATTCATATTCACTTTACAGCTAGAAATTAACATACATTACTGTACTGTACTCTATTATGCAGTGGGCAACAGTCATACAGTACACTGGG
Source organism: Halocaridina rubra (assembly GCA_037179515.1). NCBI lineage: Eukaryota > Metazoa > Arthropoda > Malacostraca > Decapoda > Atyidae > Halocaridina > Halocaridina rubra. The sequence goes on from JAXCGZ010018919.1 coordinate 29,008, forward strand.
ACATGCATGGTGCCCGTGAGCAAGTAACTTATGCTGTAGAAGAGGAGGAGAATGCAGGAGAACGAACCTCTATCTGCAAATGTAAACAAAGATAAAATAAAAATTATAAATAACCAAAACAAGACCAAAAAACAAAAACAGAATTAATTATGCAATGCCTATATCATCCATATGACAGATTAAAAAGCTTAATCTACATTCTCTAGAGAGGCGCAGAGTTAAGGGGGATATGATTGCGGTGTATAAAAGGTTTAAAGGGATTAACAAGGGTCTATCTATCTATCTTGGCTGTTTCTCACTTTAATTGGGAGGTAGCCGACATCAAGAAAAGAAAACAATAAGGGGATTACTTTGCTCTATGGGCAATGACGATGGAACTACCGAACATTCAGATGGCACTGCTGGAGTGCCACAGCCCATCCTCCTGGCTCTTCCACAACCTGTGTCGCTTCACAACTGCCATTAATATACTGATATTAATGAAGTTTTAAAACTTCATGATCAAACCAGAACTCGTAATGGGTAATGGATTTAAGCTTGATAAGTTTAGGATCAGAAGGGAAATTGGTGAAAATTGGTCTGGTAATACCGTAGAGTAGCTGATGCATGGAACAGAATTCCTAGTAGGATAATAAATGCCAATACTGTATATATATATATATATATATATATATATATATATATATATATATATATATATATATATATATATATATATATATATATATATATATATATATATATATATATATATATATATATGTATACACCTTGTTCCTTTTATGCGCGATTTTTTAATCCGCGAAATTGCAATAACGCCCCTAAAAAAGTAATAGTAAAAAATTCTACTTTCGCGAATAACGCCCCCCCCCAAAAAAAAAAAAAAAAACATTTATATATATATATATATATATATATATATATATATATATATATATATATATATATATATATATATATATACAGTGTTGCCTCACTTATCGCGGTAGTTCGGTTCTGGGACCCGGCGCAAACCAGGAAATCCGCGAAGTAGGATCAGCCTATATGTACATAGATATTTTAATATATTTTTACGTTTACACTGTATAAACTGTCCCTGTACTGTTAACATACTACCCTTTACTTCATAGATAACAGAATGCAAGCGTAAATTTATATGAAAGTGATAGGAAATCTTACCGTGAATGTGATGATGACATGACATACATACTCATTTACAATTATTTTTTCGTTAACGTACTGTATAAACCCTCCCTGCACTGTTAAAAAAACACCCTTAACATTATAGATAACAGCAAGCAACGTAAATTTTTATGAAAGTGATAGGAAAACTTACCGTGAATGTGATGATGACGTGACATACACACACACGTTCAGTGACACACGAAACTGCTCCTCTTAAATTACTACTTGTGTTTTGAGTGACTAAGTGCTTAGTGGAAAACTTTACCATAATTTCCATAAATCTGAAATCCTGCAGAGTATTGTGAGTACAAAACTTATAGTTGTTGTATGACGAGACTGTCCAAAATATTAAAGGAAAAAAATTGATAACATTTTCGTGAGGGGAGAGAGAAGCTGCCGTCCAGTTCTGCCTTGAAGGAAATCTAGAAGAGTTGCCAGAGGTGAAGCCATCACATCACATTACCTAATTTTTTGTGTAAACTGGGGAAAGCTCTTAAGCCGTTTACCTGATCCTGTGGTTCTATATATTGTTAAAATCAGTATCCTTCCCATTTATATTAACTAGTTAGTTAGTTTGATACACGAAATAATTGAATAATGAAAAAAAAAAAATACCAAATATCCACCTGTCAACAGTACTGAGTTAAGTTGCCAAGTAGTACAGCTGTCTTATTTTCTTCATTTTTTTTGCTTTTCTTTTAGCTTTCTCTTTTACTATTTTTTTTATTTTGTATATATATTGAGTTAAATGTAAAGTCTAATCCTGTGATAACATATCTTGGTTAGCAAGTGAGTTTATCAGTTAGGAAGAATATATAGCAGAAACAGGTGGGTGCCACCTCAGACACAAATTCGAATTTTCCTTCAGGTTTGACTTTTGTTTTTCTTTTTCTTTTTATCCTTAAATTACCATGGTCAAGTTTTTAAGTTAAGATGTGTGTTACCAGAAAAGAGATAAACTGAGTCACTAAATAGCACTTATATGGAGATATAAAAATTCTGTGTGAAGCTTAATTAAAAGTTTTTATCTTTTTTTTTTCCTCTTTCTCGTCTTCTTTCTATATTCTGTGAGAGGGAGAACATAAAAATGACGCCATCTCTGTCCCAAACCTCTCCCATCCATGGGTCGGTAGGAGGGGTAGCCATTAGGGGACTTAAACAGAAAATCAAGAATTTAGAGGCAATGGTTATAAGCCTTGATGATAAAATTCGGAATATGGATGGAGAAATGAAAGAGAATGAAACACTCAGAGAACAAATAAGATCTTTGGAGGAAGCAAATAAAGCACAAGGGCAGGAGAGAAAGGAACTAGAAAAAAGAATAAAGAAGCTGGAAGGGGAAAAGAGTCAACTAGAATCTAGAATTTCTAAACAAGAAGATAAAAACAAACAGCTGAATGACAACCTAAAGGAATTAGATGTTAGTTCACTGCTCCCTTCTGAGAGAGACGAGATTGCTGCTTGGAATGTCCAGATTAAGGAAAACATTGAACAGTTCAGAAAAGAGTTCCAGGAGCTGAATATGGAAAATGATGCCATGAAAACTTCCTTTGCTGATGCACTAAAGGGGAATGTGGCAGTAAAAGAGGCTGTAAAGGTGGTGGCACTGGAAAACATACAAACAGTTGACTGTAAAGAGACAGTAATCGAAAAAATGAAAGACATTGTGATGGAAAGGGCAAACCCACTCATCAGACAGGCACTTGATAAGGAGAAGACAGTGGTAATCTCAGGCATAAGGGAATCCCAGGAGCCAACATGGCAGGGGAGACTTGAAGAAAATAAAGCTAGGGTTGTAGACCTGATAAGAAAGCTTGGAGTAGTTTGTGGTCCTGAGGATATTGTAAACATACACCAACTAGGTAAATATTCGAGGGAAGGAAAGCCGAGACCAACAAAAGTAACCTTTGAGAGAGGGGAAACATGTAGGGAAATATTGTTGAGAAAAAAGTCTAAAAGACCTTCAAGAATTCAAAGAAGTGTTCATTAGACGATACAGAACACAGGAAGAGATGGGAAAGATCAAAAACTTGTTGCAAGAGGCAAGAAGGTTAAATGATGAAAGAAATGAAGAACAGAAGAAAAATTTTCGTTACAGAGTTCTTCCAGACAAAGGGGAGATAAAGAAGATAATGACAGAAGATCAGGGGATGGGGCCTCATTAAGATTGTTATACACAAATGCTGATGGATTAGCTGGTAAGGCAGTAGAATTAAAAGATAGGATTCACAACAGTAAGGCAGATATAGTAGCAATTACAGAGACCAAGTTGAGTGAGGACATAAACAGTGTCACAGTTTTTCCTAAGGGCTTCAGAATACTAAGGGTTGAAAGATCTGAGAGGACTGGTGGAGGGATAGCACTGCTCATAAGTGAAAGGATTCAAGTTGAAGATATAAACTTGGCTATAGAAAGTGAGTTCAAGGAATTTCTTGTTGCTCGCATAAATACTGGGTCAGAGAGCATTATAATAACTGTTGTATACAACCCACCAAGGAACCAAAATAGGCTTGAAGTTTATGAGGAAAGTCATATAGGTACTATTGAAGTCATAAACTCAGTTGTTAACATGGCACGGGAAAAAAATGTAGGATTTTGATTATGGGAGACTTTAATCATAAAGAGATAGATTGGATAAATCTTGACCCACACAGTGGTGAGGACTCATTCGGGGCAAGATTCCTAGATTGCGTACAAGGGAATTTCCTACACCAACATGTAATGGAACCAACAAGGGCCAGGGGTGGGGATGAGCCATCACTACTTGATCTAGTGTTCACAGATAATGTGTTGGATATTGAAAATATTGAGTATGAACCACCAATTGGAAAGAGTGACCAGTGTGTGTTGTTGATGAAGTATATCATTGAAGATATTCTTCCTGAGAGTAGAGGCACTGAGGACATGAGGAGGAACTATCCGAAAGGAGATTACTTCAAAATGAATGAGCTTTTTGCAGTTATTGACTGGAGAACCTTATTTTACAACAAATCTGTACAAGAAATGTATGACATCTTTTGTGAGAAATATGGGAAGATAGTAGATTGCTGCATACCTGTCACCAAAGTAGGTGTAATTCATGCCAGAGAGAAATGGTTCGATAATGGGTGTAAAAGAGCTAAGGAGTGGAGAGACAAATGCTGGAAAAGGTATAGGAGGAGAAAAAACATAAATGCCTGGCAAACCTACAAAAGAGCAAGAAATGACTACCTAAGTAAAAGGAGAGAGGCAGAGAGAGATTATGAGAGGGACATCACCAGGAAGGCTAAAGAAAATCCCAAGCTTTTCCACAGCTTTATCAGAGGAAAACTGAAGGTAAAAGAACAGGTTTTAAGGCTAAAGAGAGCGGATGGAAGCATCACTGAGACGGATGAAGAGATCTGCAAAGAATTGAACAAGGAGTTTCAGTCAGTATTTACAGTAGAAAATACCCCACCCCCTCAGATTGCAGTGATAGAAGCTCAAGGGCCGGTATTAGAGAACATCAACCTTACAGCCACAGAGGTATGCAAAGCGCTGATGGATTTAGATGTTCATAAAGCTACAGGTCCTGATGACATATCCCCTCATGTGCTTAATAAATGCGCAAACACAATATCAGTGGCACTATGTATCATATTTAAGGAGTCACTGGAGTCGGGGGAGATTCCAAGATGCTGGAAACAAGCAAATGTGATACCTATCTTCAAAAAGGGAAGGAGGGATACGGCTCTGAACTATAGACCAGTTTCCTTGACCAGCATAGTTTGCAAAGTTATGGAGAAACTACTAAGGAAACATATCTCTCTTCACTTGGAATCCTTCAACTTTTTTTCAGTGAGGCAACATGGCTTCAGAGAAGGTAGATCATCAGTAACAAACTTATTAGAATTTCATGATGAGGTAAGCCAAATCTTACAGGAAAGAGAGGGCTGGGCAGATTGCATATTCCTAGACTTCCAGAAAGCGTTTGACACTGTTCCACATGGGAGACTTATTAGGAAGCTGCAATCAATGGCTAGAATAGGTGGAAATGTTTTGGAATGGATAAAAACTTACTTAGAAGGAAGGGAACAGAGGGTTAGAGTAAGACACTCAGTGTCTGAATGGAGAAGAGTTAGTAGTGGAGTTCCACAGGGTTCAGTTTTAGGGCCACTTTTGTTCCTTGTATATGTAAATGACCTACCAGAGTCTGTAAATTCATTTATGAATATGTTTGCAGATGATGCAAAGATTGTGAAGAAAGTAAAAAACGAGAACAATGGTAGAGAACTTCAGGAGGATCTAAATAATCTGCATGAGTGGTCAGAAAAGTGGCTAATGAAATTCAATACTTCAAAATGTAAGGTAATGAGAATGGGTACAAGTGCAAGAAGGCCCAAGCTTGGCTACTCGGTGGCTGGAGTACAACTTCAAGAGACAGAAAATGAGAGAGATCTAGGAGTAAACATACTGGCAGATTTGTCTCCAGAAATACATATAAATGGCATAGTAAGGGCAGCATATGCATTCTTATCAAATGTAAGGGTAGCCTTCAGGCACATGGACAAGGTAATGTTCAGAAATATTTATGTAACCTATGTGAGGCCAAAACTCGAATATGCAGCCCCCTTTTGGAATCCGCACTTGAAAAAGCACATAGCTAAGCTTGAAAAAGTTCAAAGACATGCCACGAAACTAGTGCCAGAAATACGCAATCTCAGCTATGTTGAGAGGCTGAGGGAATTAGACTTACCATCACTCGAAGCTAGAAGAGTGAGGGGGGATATGGTGACAGTCTTTAAATTCCTTCATGGTTATGATAGAGTGGATAGGGATCGATATTTTGATATGGCTGGCTCTAGAACTAGAGGTCATAGTTTGAAGCTTCGTAAGAAAACTTCTTTGCAGGACGTAAGGAAATACTTTTTCAGTGTAAGAGTAGTTGATAATTGGAATTGGCTAAGCGAGGAGGTAGTTAATGCTATCTCAATCCATAGTTTTAAGGACAGGTATGATAAGTATCACTAAGTCTAAAATGGAACCGATGAGGAGACGGGAAGATACGAGCTTTGGGCTCTTTCCCGTAAACACAATTAGGTAATCACATTTATTTTTGCGTTTACGTACTGTATACACCCTCCCTGCACTGTTACAAAAAACACCCTTTACATTATAAATAACAGCAAGCAACGTAAATTTTTATGAAAGTGATAGATAACATTATGGTGAATGAGGTGGTGATGACGTGACATACATACTCATTTACAGTTATTTTTTCGTTTACGTACTGTATAAACCCTCCCTGCACTGTTAAAAAAACACCCTTTACATTATAAATAACAGCAAGCAACGTAAATTTTTATGAAAGTGATAGGAAAACTTACGTGAATGTGATGATGATGACGTGACATACATACTCATTTACAATTATTTTTTCGTTTACGTACTGTATAAACCCTCCTGCACTGTTGAAAAAAACACCCTTTGCATTATAAATAACAGCAAGCAACGTAAATTTTTATGAAAGTGATAGATAAGATTACAGTGAATGAAGTGATGATGACGTGACATACATACTCATTTACAATTATTTTTTCGTTTACGTACTGTATAAACCCTCCCTGCACTGTTAAAAAAACACCCTTTACATTATAAATAACAGCAAGCAACGTAAATTTTTATGAAAGTGAGAGATAAAATTACCATGAATGAGGTGATGATGACGTGACATGCATACTCATTTACAATTATTTTTTCGTTTACGTACTGTATAAACCCTCCCTGAACTGTTAAAAAAACACCCTTTACATTATAAATAACAGCAAGCAACGTAAATATTTATGAAAGTGATAGATAAAATTACGGTGAATGAGGTGATGATGACGTGACACACATACTCATTTACAATTATTTTTTCGTTTACGAACTGTATAAACCCTCCCTGCACTGTTAAAAAAACACCCTTTACATTATAAATAACAGCACGCAACGTAAATTTTTATGAAAGTGATAGATAAAATTACCATGAATGAGGTGATGATGACGTGACACACATACTCATTTACAATTATTTTTTCGTTTACGAACTGTATAAACCCTCCCTGCACTGTTAAAAAAAACACCCTTTACATTATAAATAACAGCAAGCAACGTAAATTTAATTTCCAATAAAAAAATTAAAATACTGAAAAAAATTTTCTTTCAATATTTTAATATTTTTGCGTATACCCATAAAATAAAATAATAATTTATCCAAAAAGAAACCGCGATAGAGTGAGAACGCGAACCAAGAAACGCGAATAACCGGGGTAACACTGTATATATATATATATATATATATATATATATATATATATATATATATATATATATATATATATATATATATATATATATATATAGTAACTAAGCGCCCGCGGACGCTTCCTCCATGAGTACAAAGAGGATTACGATAAGAAAAGATCATCATCATTATACATTATATATACACCCACCCTACCTCTGTCATATGTCTATCTAATTTACATTTGAAGGTGTCTTAAGGTATTGGCATTTATAATCCTATTAGGAATACTCTACGGTATTACCAAGCTAATTTTCACCACTTTCCCTTCTGAACCTAAATTTATCAAGCTTAAATCCATTACCCATTATGAGGTCTGGTTTGATCATGAATTTTTAAAACTTTATTAATATCACCCTTGTTAATCCCTTTAAACCATTTATACACCTCAGTCATATCCCCCCTAACTCTGCGCCTCTCTAGAGAATGTAGATTAAGTTTTTTTAATCTGTCATATGGTAATTTAGGCATTGCATAATTAATTCTTTTTTTGTTTTTTAGTCTTGCTTTGGTTATTTATAATTTATATTTTATCTTTGTTTACATTTGCAGATTGAGGCTCGTTCTCCTGCATCCTCCTCCTCTTCTACCGCATAAGTTACTTGCTCACGGCCACCATGCATGTCACAGTGTACTGTATAACTGTTGCCACTGCATAATAAAGTACAGTACAGTAATGTATGTTAATTTCTAGCTGTAAATTGAATATGAATATCTTTTGTATACTCTTAAAAATAGATACAGAGCTTTCTACTTTGCTATGTTGTAATAAAATATGTTCTTTACTTATCTTATATATTTGGCATGGTGTGTCTATGTAAGGTTTAGAACGTATTTATGCCTTTTATCATTGTTTCCTATGGAAAATGACTCGTTGTTTCACGCGAATTTCCATTTACCCGAAAGTGCTGAGAACCTATCTAGTCGTTATTCTGAGAACTAGGTGTATATATATATATATATATATATATATATATATATATATATATATATATATATATATATATATATATATATATATATATATATATATATATATATATATATATATATATATATATATATACAGTGTTACCCCGGTTATTCGCGCTTCTTGGTTCGCGTTCTCACTCTATCGCGGTTTTTTTTTTTTTTGGATAAATTATTATTTTATTTTATGGGTATACGCAAAAATATTAAAATATTGATAAAAAAACATTTTCAGTATTTTCAATTTTTTTTTTAATTTACGTTGCGTGCTGTTATTTATAATGTAAAGGGTGTTTTTTTTACAGTGCAGGGAGGGTTTATACAGTTCGTAAACGAAAAAATAATTATAAATGAGTATGTGTGTCACGTCATCATCACCTCATTCATGGTAATTTTATCTCTCACTTTCATAAAAATTTACGTTGCTTGCTGTTATTTATAATGTAAAGGGTGTTTTTTTAACAGTGCAGGGAGGGTTTATACAGTACGTAAACGAAAAAATAATTGTAAATGAGTATATATGTCACGTCATTATTACCTCATTCACCGTAATTTTAACTATCACTTTCATAAAAATTTACGTTGCTTGCTGTTATTTATAATGTAAAGGGTGTTTCTTTAACAGTGCAGGGAGGGTTTATACAGTACGTAAACGAAAAAATAATTGTAAATGAGTATGTATGTCACGTCATTATCACCTCATTCACCGTAATTTTATCTATCACTTTCATAAAAATTTACGTTGCTTGCTGTTATTTATAATGTAAAGGGTGTTTCTTTAACAGTGCAGGGAGGGTTTATACAGTACATAAACGAAAAAATAATTGTAAATGAGTATGTATGTCACGTCATTATCACCTCATTCACTGTTATTTTATCTATCACTTTCATAAAAATTTACGTTGCTTGCTGTTATTTATAATGTAAAGTGTGATTTTTTAACAGTGCAGGGAGGGTTTATACAGTACGTAAACGAAAAAATAATTGTAAATGACTATGTATGTCACGTCATTATCACCTCATTCACCGAAATTTTATCTATCACTTTCATAAAAATTTACGTTGCTTGCTGTTATTTATAATGTAAAGGGTGTTTTTTCAACAGTGCAGGGAGGGTTTATACAGTACGTAAACGAAAAAATAATTGTAAATGAGTATGTATGTCACGTCATCATCACATTCACGTTAAGTTTTCCTATCATTTTCATAAATATTTACGTTGCTTGCTGTTATCTATAATGTTAAGGGTGTTTTTTTTAACAGTGCAGGGAGGGTTTATACAGTACGTAAACGAAAAAATAATTGTAAATGATATGTATGTCACGTCATTATCACCTCATGCACTGTAATTTTATCTATCACTTTCATAAAAATTTACGTTGCTTGCTGTTATTTATAATGTAAAGGGTGTTTTTTTAACAGTGCAGGGAGAGTTTATACAGTTTAAACGTAAAAATATATTAAAATATCTATGTACATATAGGCGGATCCTACTTCGCGGATTTCCTGGTTCGCGGCGGGTCCAGGAACCGAACTACCGAGATAAGTGAGGCAACACTGTATATATATATATATATATATATATATATATATATATATATATATATATATATATATATATATATATATATATATATATATATATATATATATATATATAGTGATGATGATGATCTTTTTTTATCGTAATCCTCTTTGTACTCGTGGAAACAGTGTAATTTTTTTTTTTTTTTTTTTTTTTTTTTGCTGGCGTTATTCTCGAAATTAGAATTTTTTTACTATTAATATTTGGGGGCGTTATTGCAGTTTCGTGTATAAAAAAATCGTGCATAAAAGGAACAATATATATATATATATATATATATATATATATATATATATATATATATATATATATATATATATATATATATATATATATATATATATATATATATATATATATATATATATATATACAGTAATCCCTCGTTTATTGCGGGGGTTCGGTTCCGGGACCGGCCACGATAGGTGAATTTCCGTGAAGTAGGAACACCTTAAAAATTGATTATTATTATTAATATATATATATATATATATATATATATATATATATATATATATATATATATATATATATATATATATATATATACACCTTGTTCCTTTTACACGCGATTTTTTTATATGCGAAATTGCAATAACGCCCCCCAAAAATCATAGTAAAAATTCGGACTTCGCAAATTACCTCCCCCCCCCCCCTTTTTTTTTTTTTTTTTTTTTTTTTTTTTTTTTTTTTTTTTTTTTTTTTTTTCCCAACAGGATGGACTAAAAAATGATAAAATAAAACAGCCTTTATCAGGCTGTAAAGAGAAACAGATGGAGAGTGTAATGACCTGTCAGATGTGAAGGGATTATAAAGGATGTGTAATGAATATCCAGCTCTCTGCTGGGTTTTAATATACTTCTGCATTACTCTCATGATGTCTATTCCAAAAATTCTCCTTAGATCTTATTATTATTATTATTATTATTATTTTTAACAATAATTTTCCTTTGATGATGATTGTGGAGATTATTATTATTATTATTATTATTATTATTAATATCATTATTATTACGAATTTGTAACTAAACCATTATTTTTACGATAAATAATGTAGTTTTGGTTAAATGAACAAGAGTTAATTAAAGATCTCTCTCTCTCTCTCTCTCTCTCTCTCTCTCTCTCTCTCTCTCTCTCTCTCTCTCTCTCTTTTCATTTCACTTACATTATATAGAATATATTTATATTAAAAGAAGAATAGTCTTACAAACAACGCATGCATCTGTTACTTTACAAGCTGATGAGTCGTTTGGGGCAGCAAATGATAAATATAATAATGCACTTTTAATAAAAACGTTAATGAGCTAAAAGACCGTTAAATTAATTTCCTTTCCACGAATCCTTTGTAATGTCTCTCTTAAACAGGAATTAGGTAGAAATTTTTCATCTTATTATGTAAATACAATTATTGCTTTAGTCTTAATCACGTTCATTACAGTGCTCATTTTAAAGGTAATAAACCTAAGTTTTAATTCGTTTTTTGTAAAGAAATATGAGAGAGAGAGAGAGTAATTGGATACATTTTATTAACAAATTTGTCATTCAGAAACCAGGTACAAATTTGAAAATGGAAGGAGGATGCAAAACACGTGTTCTGAAATATTAAGAACATAAGAATAGGGGACACTGCAACATGCTTACTGGCACACACGAGGCAGTTCCATTTTTTAATTATATTTTCAGCCTGTCTAACCTGTTCTATTCTACTCTACTTATTTATTCTATTTTTCTTTTTATAATTTTTCTAATAAACACTAATCTATTCATACCCACCCTACCTCTGTCATATGTCTATCTAGTCTACATTTGAAGGTGTCTTAAGGTATTGGCATTTATTATCCTACTAGGAATACTCTACGGTATTACCAAGCCAATTTTCAACAATTTCCCTTCTGAACCTAAATTTATCAAGATTAAATCCATTACCCATTACGAGTTCTGGTTTGATCATGAATTTTTAAAACTATTAATATCACCCTTGTTAATCCCTTTAAACCATTTATACACCTCAATCATATCCCCCCTAACTCTGTGCCTCTCTAGAGAATGTAGATTAAGTTTTTTTTAATCTGTCATATGGTAGATTTAGGCATTGCATAATTTTTTTTTTTTCGTTTTTTAGTCTTGCTTTGGTTATTTATAATTCTTATTTTATCTTTATATACATTTGTACATAGAGGCTCGTTCTCCTGCATCCTCCTCCTCTTCTACCTCATAAGTTACTTGCTCACTGCCACCATGCATGTCCCAGTGTACTGTATAACTGTTGCCCACTGCATAATAAAGTATAGTAATGTATGTTAATTTCTTGCTGTAAAGTGAATATGAATATCTTTTGTATACTCTTAAAAATAGATACAGGGCTTTCTGCTTTGCTATGTAGTAATAAAATATTTTTTTTACTTATCTTATATCTTTGGCATGGTGTGTCTATGTAAGGTTTGGAACATATCTATGCCCTTTATCATTGTTTCCTATGGAAAATAACTCGTTTTTTCACACGATTTTCCATTTACACGACACTTCTGAGAACCTATCTAGGCGTTATTTTGAGAACAAGGTTTATATATATATATATATATATATATATATATATATATATATATATATATATATATATATATATATATATATATATATATATATATATATATTTACACTTCTTTCACGAGTATAAAGATGATTACGATAAGAAAAGATCATCATCATCATTATATATATATATATATATATATATATATATATATATATATATATATATATATATATATATATATATATATATATATATATATATATATATATATATATATATATATATATATATATATATATATATATATATATATATATATATATATATACAGGGTGTCCACAAAGTCTGGGTACATAGGAAATTTCACTATGCAGACCTATTTAATCGAGTTCACCTGAATTTTGTAAAGTGCATCAAATTATGCATTGAAAATGATGGAAATCATATTAAAAATATTCTTTATTAACATTAGATTTAAATAAAATTGTTTTGTTTTAAAACTGTGTGTTAATCTCCTGTGTACCTAGATGAAGTCTGGGTACACAGGAGATTAACACATACTTTCAAAAGAAAACAATTTTATTTAAATCTAATGTTAATAAATAATATTTTCAATATGATTTCCATCATTTTCAATGCATAATTTGATGCGCTTTACAAAATTCAGGTGAACTCGATTGAATAGGTCTGCATAGTGAAATTTCATATGTACCCAGACTTTGTGGACACCCTGTATATTGGCATTTATTATCCTGCTAAGAATCTACGGTATTACCAAGCCACTTTTCACCAATTTCCCTTCTGAACCTAAATTTATCAAGCTGAACTCCATCACCCATTACGAGTTCTGGTTTGATCATGAATTTTTAAAACTTTATTATCACCCTTGTAATGACCTGTCAGATGTGAAGGGATTATAAAAGATATGTAATGAATATCCAGCTCTCTGCTGGGTTTTAATATACCTCTGCATTACTTTCATGATGCCTATTCCAAATATTCTCCTTAGATCTTATTATTATTATTATTATTTTTAACAATAATTTTTCTTTGATAATGATTGTGGAGATTATTATTATTATTATTAATATCATTGTTATAACGAATTTGTAATTAAACCATTATTTTTACAATAAATAATGTAGTTTTGGTTGAATGAAGGAGAGTTAATTAAAGATTCTCTCTCTCTCTCTCTCTCTCTCTCTCTCTCTCTCTCTCTCTCTCTCTCTCTCTCTCTCTCTCTCTCTCCTCTCTCTCTCTCTCTCTCTCTCTCTCTCTCTCCACCATTCTATTCTACCCCCCCCCCACACTCTTTGTCCCAGCCAACTAGGGAGGGGCACTGTTCACAGTTATTAAAGTAAATAAACCAACAGATGTACAAACAATGGTGAGCCCTTAATAATAATACTAATAATGATGATGATGATAATCTCTACAATCATCATCAAAGGAAAATTATTGTTGCCAATAATCATAATGATAATAATAAGATCAAAGGAGAATTATTGAAATAAACATCATGAAAGTAATGCAGAAGTATATTAAAACCCAGCAGATAGCTGGATATTCATTACACATCTTTTATATTCTCTTTACCTCTGACAGGTCAGTACACTCTCCATCTCTGTTTCTCTTTACAGCCTGATAAAGGCTGTTTTTTTATCATTTTTTAGACCATCCTGGTGTTACAATAATCTTTAAAAAAAAAATAAACAAAAAAAAATGTTTGCAAAAAAAAATCCGCGATAGAGCGAGGGATCACTGTATATATATATATATATATATATATATATATATATATATATATATATATATATATATATATACACACCTTGTTCCTTTTTTCCGCGTTTTCTTTACCGCAAAATTGCTGTAATGCTAAGAGAAAATAATAGTTAAAAAAATACGAAATTCGCGAATAACGCCCATGCAAAAAAAGTTTTAAAAATAATTTTTTCATTTTAGTAAAATATCGACCGCTCGGAGGCACTTTTCCGCCATCCTCCTCCTCTTCTACCGCTTAATGTGAATGTATATTATGAAGAAAATTGAAAAAAAGCATTAAGAATAAACAGCAAACATATTTTTTATATAATATTGTCAGAGAAATAGCGTGCAAGGGTGTATCAGCTGCTACTGAAGTGTGACAAAGTGTTTGCCGATAGAGGTTCGTTCTCCCGCATCCTTCTCCTCTTCTACCGCTTAATGCTTTCGGATATTATGAAGATAATGGAAAAAAGCATTAAGAACAAACAGCAAACAAACTTTCGATATAATATCGTCAGGGAAATAGTGTGCAAGGGTGCATCAGCTGATACGGAGGCGGCAAAACTCTTGCAGATAGATGTTCGTTCTCCTGCATCCTTCTCCTCCTGCAACGCTGAATACGATCGAATATTATGAAGTGAATTGAAAAAAGCATTAAGAACAAACAGCAAACAATCTTGCAATATAATGTCGTCTGGGAAATAGCGTGCGAGGGTGCATCAGCTGATACGGAAGCGGCAAAACGTTTTCAGATAGAGGTTCGTTCTTCCGCATCCTCTTGCACTTCTACTGCTTAATGCAATCAGATATGAAGAGAATTGAAAAAAAACATTAAGAACAAACAGCAAACAAACTTGCAAAATAATATCGTCAGGGAAATAGCGTGCAAGGGTGCATCGGCTGATACGGAGGCGGTAAAACATTTGCAGATAGAGATTCCTTCTCCTGCAGCCTCCTCCTCTTTTACCACTTAATGTGATCGAATATTATGAAGAGAATTAAAAAAAAGCATTAAGAACAAACAGCAAAAAACCTTGTGATATAATGTTGTCAGGGAAATAGCGTGCGAGGGTTCATCAGCTGTTACGGAGGCAGCAAAACATTTGCAGATAGAGGTTTGTTCTCCCGCATCCTCGTCCTCTTTTACCACTTAATGCGATCGGATATTATGAAGTGAATGGAAAAAAAGCATTAAGAATAAACAGCAAATAAATTTGCGATATAATATCATCAGGAACTAGCGTGCGAGGGTGCATCAGCTAATACGGAGGCGGCAAAACGTTTGCAGATAGAGGTTCGATCTCCGCATCCTCCTCCTCTTCTACCGCTTAATGCGATTGGATATTATGAAGAGAATTGAAAAAAACCATTAAGAACAAACAGCAAATAAATTTGCGATATAATATCGTCAGGGAAAATGCGTGATAGAGCAAAAACGTTTGCAGATATAGGTTCGTTCTCCCGCATCCTCATGCTCACACGCCTGTGTATGCCTGTTGCCCACTGCATAATAGAGTACATTAATTTGTTTACTGTACAGTAATTCTGTATATCTTTTATACCGTACACCATTTGCATCTTAATATAAATAACTACAGGTCTTTCTGCTTTGTTATGCACTTATAAAATGTTTTACTTATCTTATATCTGTGGTATAGTGTGTCTATGTATGGTTGTGAAACGTATCTATGCTCATTATCATTGTTTCTTATGAAAAATCACTCGTTACATTACACGAAAATTACAATACGCAGCGCTTCTGAGAACCTATCTTCACGTCATTACAAGAATTAGGAGTATATATATATATATATATATATATATATATATATATATATATATATATATATATATATATATATATATATATATATATTGTGCCCTGTGGGGCGGGCACAATATCAAAGAATAGCCTCACCGTATTCCCTGCGTGTCGTAAAAGGCGACTAAAAGTGCATGGGGCGGGGGGACTAGGAATCCCCCCCCCTTGTATCAACCTCCTGCGAGACGTCAAAGAAGAAGGGGAGTAGAGGGGAGAATAACTTCTCCCCAAACTCTAGTTTTGGGGTGTCTAAATGTGCGTGGTTGTAGTACGATAGAGAGCAAAAGATGTGAGATTGGATATATGTTTGGTAAGAGGAGGATGGATGTATTGGCATTGTGTGAGACGAAGATGAAAGGAAAAGGAGAAGTGGCATTTGGTGATGTGACGGGTAGGGTGTCTGGGGTTGAAAGGGAGAGAGCGAGAGAAGGTCTGGCATTATTGCTGAGTGAATGGATGGTAAATCAGGTAGTGGAATGGAAAGAAGTGTCATCTTGGCTGATGTGGGTGAAGGCTAGGATAGGAAGGGAATGTTGGGCTTTTGTTAGTGCGTATGGGCCAGGATGTGAGAGAAGTGAGGAAGAGCGGGATGAATTCTGGAATGAGTTAGCTAGATGTGTGGATGGTCTGAGTAGAAGGAACTATGTAGTTGTGTTGGGTGACTTGAATACCAGAGTGGGTGATGGAGAGATAGAAGGTGTTGTAGGAAAGTATGGGGTACCAGGTGGGAATGAGAGTGGTGAGAGACTGTTAGATATGTGTGTGGAGCAAGAGTTAGTGATAGGTAATAGTTTATTTAAGAAGAAGTTAATAAATAAGTATACATGGATGAGAGTGGCAAATGGAAGAGTGAAAGAAAGAGCATTGATGGATTATGTGTTGGTAGCAAAGAGCATGATTGGTAGAGTGAAAGATGTACATGCAATCAGGGGTGTGGCTGCTGGGATTTCTAATCATTTTTTGGTTGAAGCAAAAGTGGTAGTAGCAAAAGAGTGGGGAAATAGTGTGGGGGGATGTAGAAGGGAAATAGTGAAGGTGGAAGAGTTGAAAAAGCCAGAGAAGAGACAGGAATATCAGGACAGGTTGAGAGTGGCATATGACAGGGTGAAAGAAAGAGAAGTTGGGGAGTTAGGGGAGGAATGGGGGTTGATGAAAGAATGTTTTGTGGGACATGCAAGTGATGTGTGTGGAAAGAGGTTTGTTGGAGGTGGCATGAGGAGGGGCAGCGAGTGGTGGAATGAAGGGGTGAAAATGAAGGTGGAAGAGAAAAAGAGGGCTTTTGAGGAATGGCTGCAGTGTAAAAGTAGGGAGAAGTATGAAAGATATAGGGAGAAAAATGTGGAAACCAAGCGGAAGGTAGAGGAAGAGAAGAGGTTGGCAAATGTTAGGTGGGGACAGGATTTTAGTAGGTCATATGAGGAGAATAAAAAGAAGTTTTGGAAAGAAGTGAAGAGAGCAAGGAAGGGTGGATCGAGGATGGAAGAGACAGTGAAAGGTGTGAATGGACAGATGGTAAGAGGGAACGATGCAAGGAGAAGATGGGCAGAATATTTTGAGTGCTTGCTGAATGTTGAGGAAGATAGAGAGGCAGCTATAGTGGCAGTGGGAGGGGTTCAAGGGCCAGTAATGGGAGATGAAAATGAGAGAGAGATTACAAGAGAGGAGGTGAAAAGGGCATTGTATGAAGCAAAAGCAGGTAAAGCACCTGGAATGGATGGTGTGAGAGCGGAGATGTTGAAAGAAGGGGGTGTGACTGCATTGGAATGGTTAATGAGAGTGTTTAATATATGCTTTATGTTGTCTTTGGTGCCAGTGCATTTGGTGATTGCCTGTATAGTGCCCCTATACAAAGGTAAGGGAGATATGTATGCATGCAGTAATTTTAGGGGTATAAGTTTGTTGAGTGTGGTAGGAAAAGTGTATGGTAGGATACTGGTTAATAGGATTAGGGATAAGACAGAATATGTGATCGCGGAAGTGCAGAGTGGTTTTAGGAGAGGTAGAGGTTGTATAGATCAGATTTTTATAGTTAGGCAGTTATGTGAGAAATATTTAGCAAACGGTAAGGATGTGTATTTTGCATTTTTGGATCTGGAGAAAGCATATGATAGAGTTGATAGAGAGGCTATGTGGAATGTTTTGAGATTATATGGAATCAATGGTAAATTGTTGCATGCAGTGAAGAGTTTGTATGAGGGTAGTAGAGCTTGTGTTAGGGTAGGGAATGAAGTGAGTGAGTGGTTTCCAGTGAGTGTGGGACTGAGACAGGGATGTGTGATGTCACCATGGCTGTTCAATTTGTATATTGATGGAGTTGTAAGAGAGGTGAATGAGCGAGTGCGTGGTCGAGGTTTGAGAATGGTAGATGGGGATGATAACGAGTGGGAGCTGAATCAGTTGCTGTTTGCAGATGATACTGTGGTGGTGGCAGATTCAGAGGAAAAGCTGTGTCAGTTAGTGTCAGAATTTGGAATGGTGTGTGAGAGAAGGAAGCTGCGAGTGAATGTGGGAAAGAGTAAGGTTATGAGGTGTACAAGAAATGAGGATGGCGCTGAATTGAATGTTATGTTGAATGGAGAGACACTTGAGGAGGTTAATCAGTTTAAGTATTTAGGCTCGGTTATAGCTGCAAATGGTGGAGTGGAAGCAGATGTGTGTCACAGAGTGAATGAAGGATGTAAAGTGTTGGGTGCATTGAAAGGAGTGATGAAGAATAGAGGGTTGGAAATGAATGTTAAGAAAGTTTTGTATGAGAATGTGGTTGTGCCAACTGTGATGTATGGATTAGAGTTATGGGGTATGAAAGTAAGTGAGAGACGGAAACTAAATGTGTTTGAGATGAAATGCCTGAGGAGTATGATTGGTGTATCTCGATTGGATAGGGTTAGGAATGAAGTGGTGAGAGCAAGAACGGGTGTGAGGAGAGAAATTGCAGCCAGAGTAGATATGAATGTTCTGAGATGGTTTGGCCATGTGGAAAGGATGGATGATGAAAGGCTGCTGAAAAAGGTGATGAATGCGAGAGTTGATGGGAGAAATGCTAGAGGGAGGCCTAGGTTTGGATGGATGGATGGAGTAAGGAGAGCCCTGAATGATAGGAGGATGGATGTGAGGGAAGCAAGCGAGCGTGCTAGGAATAGGAATGAGTGGCGAGCGATTGTGATGCGGCTCTGATGGGCATCTGCTGTTACCACGGGGCTGCATCTTACAGAGATAGCCCTGTGGTAGGGGCAGTAGGAGGAGCTGGCAGTTGTGAAGCGACACAGGTTGTGGAAGAGCCGGGAGGATGGGCTGTGGCACTCCAGCAGTGCCATCTGAACAGTCGCTAGCTCCCTCGTCATTGCCCATAGAGCAAAGTAATCCCCCAATTTGTTTTCCCTTCTTGATGTCGGCTACCCCCCAATTAAAGGGGAAACAGCCAAGGTATATATATATATATATATATATATATATATATATATATATATATATATATATATATATATATATATATATATATATACAGTAATCCCTCGCACTATCGCGAATTCACTGTATCGCGATTTTTTTTTTTTTTCCAAAAACAATTATTATAATTTTATATATATATATATATATATATATATATATATATATATATATATATATATATATATATATATATATATATATATATATATATATATATATATATATATATATATATATATATATATATATATATATATATATATATATATATATATATATATATATATATATATATATATATATATATATATATATATATATATATATATATATATATATATATATATATATATATATATATATACAGTAATCCCTCGCACTATCGCGAATTCACTGTATCGTTTTTTTTTTTTTTTTTTTTTTTTTTTTTTTTTTTTTTTTTTTTTTTTTTTTTTTTTTTTTTTCAAAAAAAAAACAATTATTATTATTATTTTATATATATATATATATATATCTTTTTTTTTACACAAGGATGGGCTAAAAACTAATAAAATAAAACAGCCTTTATCAGGCTGTAAAGAGGAACGGAGATGGAGAGTGTACTGACCTGTCAGATGTGAAGGGATTATAAAAGATGTGTACTGAATCTCCAGCTGTCTGCTGGGTTTTAATATACCTCTGCATTACTTTCATGATGTCTATTCCAATAATTCTCCATAGATCTTGTTATTATTATTATTGGCAACAATAATTTTCCTTTGATGATGATTGTGGAGATTATTATCATCATCATTATTATTATATCTGATATCCATTTGTCTCTGGGAAATCTTAGTCTTATAATAAACTGAAGGGCAAGAACGGTCCAAGCAAACATCGTAAAACATATTTAATTAATCTCCTTATAATACATCACAACACAACGTTTCAAACATCCACTGTGTTCATAATCATGTACCTATGAAAGAGTGAAAAAGAATATATACTTAAGCAGTTGCTCTAAATAAACACAATTATAGTTGTAAAAAAGTAAAATATATATATACAGGACATTCACACAAATTAATGAAATTTACATATATCTAAATGTATGTAGAATTAAAAAGAAACACTTTCACACTAATAAAATTTGTTTTACAAATTTCTGAGAGGGCAACATGAGCCATCTTTGTTTAATTTAGGATTAGATTTTGAAATAAATAATGACTCTTGCTATCCTGATTTCATTTTCGCTTTTTCCTCTGTATATAATTTTGAAATTATTTATGCTGAAATTGCACTTACAGATATTAGAACAGTGTTCTCGAATGCTTGAGTTTATTGGAGCTGACAATGGTTTTCCAGTACGACAAGATGACTCGTGGTGTTCGTGGTATCTATCCAATACACATTTCTTAGTTGAGCCAACATATGCTAGTTGGCATTTGGGGCAGTTAAATTGATAAACTACCATCGAACAAAACGAGTCAGGTAACTTGTCCTTATGGATTACATAATTTTTAAGTTTATGGTTGTTATAAAATAAAATGAATGATTTATAATGAGGGTAGTATCTGTAAAATATTGTAGTTAATTGTTTTTTTAGGTAATGGTTTAAATTATCATTAAAGTATGGCAATTTTATATACATCTGCATCTTTTTAGGACCCTCTTTTACAAGTTTGGGGCAGAAAATCTTATTAAGAAAATTTCTAAGATGTTTATAAAATATGTTAGGTGGATATCCATTTGTAACAAAGAAACCAAGCAGGAAATCTATTTCATTGTGAAAATTAATATAAGTGGAAGATAATCTATATGCTCTATATAACAATGTACAAAATGAATTATGTTTAAAATTTTCGTAGCAACAGCTTATGAAATTTACGCCAAGTCCAGAAAATGATGGTTTTCTGTAAATGCTTATATCTAATTTGTTATTTTGTCTCATAATTAGCATATCTAGAAACGAGATTTTATTATCATTCTCAACCTCCATTGTAAACTTTATTTTATTATGTATGTCGTTCATATAGTTAAAAAACTTCTGGGCATGTTCTTGTTTTCTAAAGATCACAAACGTATCATCAACGTATCTTTTATAAAAAGTAGGTTTGAACTCTTCAGGACAATCATTTAACCAGGATGTTTCATGAAAACATAAAAATATGTTAGATAATGTAGCAGATAATGGACATCCCATTGCCAATCCGTTAGTTTGTTTGTAGTAATTGTCGTTGAACAAGAATTATTAGTCTCCCACGGCTAAATTCAGCATTTTCTTGAACAACAAACGGTCGTTCTCATACATCAGATTGGTAGCGACGTCTACAGCTTCACTAACAGGTACATTAGTGTAGAGAGACGTGATGTCAAGGCTAACAATGAATGCATTGTCATCTAATCTTAAGTCGTTTACGTCATTGAAAAATTCAAATGAATTCGACAATGAGTAATTGTTCACAGTGAGATGTTCTAGATGAGGTACGAGAAATTTTGATAAATTATAATTAAAAGTCTTGAATGATGAGAGTACAGGACGGAGGGGAATAGTCACTTTGTGCAGTTTTGGTAATCCATACATAATTTCTGGATTGGAGCCTGATGTATATATTGATCTGTACTCCTCATCTGATATGCATTTCTTTTGATATATTTGTTTTAAAAACCTGTTAAGTTTATCCTCCAGTAACAAATTATTTTTCATTGCATTTACATTAGTGATTCTCTCGAATGTTGCAGTATCATTCAAAATGTCACCCATTTTTATTCAAATAGTCCTCCTTGTTTAAAATAACCACTCCTCTGCCTTTATCTGGTTTGCAAATTATGATATTTTTGGCTTGTCTAAGTCACTTGAGTAACATAAAATCAGATTTGCTAAACAAGCTATTTCTTGCATCTGCATTATTTCGGGATTTATTATTATTGTTTATTATTATTATTTAAAATATCATTGTGCAGGGCTTTTATATTGGCAGTTACTTCTTCAAAGGTATAGTTTTCTCCAATAGGTTGTGGTTTCAATCTATCTAATAACAACTCAGAAAAGACGGTTAACTCAAGATTAGATCTTTTGGCTGGAAGACAATGATCTAAACCCAAAGAGAGTAACCACTGCTCACGTTTAGTAAATGACTTATTAGATAAATTATGAATTACATTATTAGGACATACACTGGGAGGATTATAAAACGCACCCAAACGATATAATTTGTACACATGAGTAGTAGAGGTACGGTATTTGAAAGTATCCACATGATTTAGATCTATAAATGATAAAACACTTTTGACATCATTATAAGCTTGCATAAAATAGTCTTTTCTGCATTCAACTTGTTTTCGTTTATATTGTAGCTCTTTTTCGAGAAGATATTGTTGCCACTCCTTGTTAGTGAAGCTGTAGACGTCGCTACCAATCTGATGTATGAGAACGACAATAGTTTTCGGGGCATGGACCGTTTGTTGTTCAAGAAAATGCTGAATTTAGCCGTGGGAGACTCATACTTCTTGTTCAACGACAATTACTACAAACAAACTAACGGACTGGCAATGGGATGTCCTTTATCTGCCACATTATCCAACATATTTTTATGTTTTTATGAAACATCCTGGTTAAGTGATTATCCTGAAGAGTTCAAACTTACTTTTTATAAAAGATGCGTTGATGATACGTTTGTGATCTTTAGAAAACAAGAACATGCCCAAAAGTTATTTAACTATATGAACGACAAACATAGTAAAATAAAGTTTACAATGGAGGTTGAGAATGATAATAAAATCTCGTTTTTAGATATGCTAATTATGAGACAAAATAACAAATTAGATATAAGCATTTACAGAAAACCATCATTTTCTGGACTTGGCGTAAATTTCATAAGCTGTTGCTACGAAAATTTTAAACATAATTCATTTTGTACATTGTTATATAGAGCATATAGATTATCTTCCACTTATATTAATATTCACAATGAAATAGATTTCCTACTTGGTTTCTTTGTTGCAAATGGATATCCACCCAACATATTTTATAAACATCTTAGAAATTTTCTTAAGATTTTCTGCCCCAAACTTGTAAAAGAGGGTCCTAAAAAGATGCAGATGTATATAAAATTGCCATACTTTTATGATAATTTAAACCATTACCTAAAAAGGCAATTAACTACAATATTTTACAGATACTACCCTCATATTAAACCATTCATTTTATTTCATAACAACCATAAACTTTAAAATTATGTAATCCATAAGGACAAGTTACCTGACTCGTTTTGTTCGATGGTAGTTTATCAATTTAACTGCCCCAAATGCCAACTAGCATATGTTGGCTCAACTAAGAAATGTGTATTGGTTAGATACCACGAACACCACGGGTCATCTTGTCGTACTGGAAAACCATTGTCAGCTCCAGTAAACTCAAGCATTCGAGAACACTGTTCTAATATCTGTAAGTGCAATTTCAGTATAAATAATTTCAAAATTATATACAGAGGAAAAAGCGAAAATGAAATCAGGATAGCAAGAGTCATTATTTATTTCAAAATCTAATCCTAAATTAAACAAAGATGGCTCATGTTGCCTTCTCAGAATTTTGTAAAACAAATTTTATTAGTGTTAAAGTGTTTCTTTTTAATTCTACATACATTTAGATATATGTAAATTTCATTAATTTGTGTGAATGTCCTGTATATATATATATATATATATATATATATATATATATATATATATATATATATATATATATATATATATATATATATATATATATATATATATATATATATATATATATATATATATATATATTTTACTTTTTTACAACTATAATTGTGTTTATTTAGAGTAACTGCTTAAGTATATATTCTTTTTCACTCTTTCATAGGTACATGATTATGAACACAGTGGATGTTTGAAACGTGTTGTGATGTATTATAAGGAGATTAATTAAATATGTTCTACGATGATTGCTTTTACCGTTCTTGCCCTTCAGTTCATTATTATTATTATTATTATTATTATTATTAAGGGCTCATCATTGTTTGTACATCTGTTGGTTTATTTACTTTAATAACTGTGTACAGTGCCCCTCCCTAGTTGGCTGGGACAAAGAGAGTGTGGGGGGTTGGGTAGAATAGAATGTTGGAGAGAGAGAGAGACATCTTTAATTAAATCTTGTTCATTCAACCAAAACTACATTATTTATTGTAAAAATAATGCTTTAATTAAAAATTCGTAATAATAATGATATTAATTATAATAATAATAATCTCCACAATCATCATCAAAGGAAAATTATTGTTAAAATAATAACAATAATAATAATAATAAGATCTAACGAGAATTATTGGAATAGACATCATGAGAGTAATGCAGAGGTATATTAAAACCCAGCAGAGAGCTGGATATTCATTGCACATCTTTTCTAATCCCTTCACATCTGACAGGTCATTACAAGGGTGATAATTAATAAAGTTTTAAAAATTCTTGATCAAACCAGAACTCGTAATGGGTAATGGATTTGAGCTTGATAAATTTAGGTTCAGAAGGGAAGTTGGTGAAAATTGGCTTGGTAATACCGTAGATTCATAGTAAGATAATAAATGCCAATAAATATATATATATATATATATATATATATATATATATATATATATATATATATATATATATATATAATATGATGATCTTTTCTAATCGTAATCCTCTTTGCACTCGTGGAAGAAGTGTAAAAAAATAAATAAAGAAAACGAAAAAAAAATATTATTGTTTTTTTTAAGGTGTTCCTACTTCGCGAAAATTCACCTATCGCGACGGGTCCTGGAACACAACCCTCGCGATAAATGAGGGATCACTATATATATATATATATATATATATATATATATATATATATATATATATATATATATATATATATATATATATATATATATATATATACAGCTTGTTCCTTTGATACGCGAATGTTTTTTCCACAAAATTGCATTAACACCCCCTAAAAATAATAGTAAAAAGCTGATTTCGCAAATAATGCCCCCCCCCCACAATTTTTTTTTTTTTTTTTTTTTTCACCAGGATGGACCAAAAAATTATAAAATAAAACAGCCTTTATCAGGCTATAAAGAGAAACAGATGGAGAGTGTAATGACCTGTCAGATGTGAAGGGATTATAAAAGATGTGTAATGAATATCCAGCTCTCTGCTGGGTTTTAATATACCTCTGCATAACTCTCGTGATGTCTATTCCAAAATTTCTCCTTAGATATTATTATTATTATTATTATTATTATTTTTAACAATAATTTTCCTTTGATGATTATTGTGGAGATTATTATTATTATTATTATTAATATCATTATTATTACGACTTTGTAATTAAAATATTATTTTTACAATAACTAATGTAGTTTTGGTTGAATGAACAAGAGTTAATTAAAGTCTCTCTCTCTCTCTCTCTCTCTCTCTCTCTCTCTCTCTCTCTCTCTCTCTCTCTCTCTCTCTCTCTCTCTCTCTCTCTCTCTCTCTCTCTCTCTCTCTCTCTCTCTCTCTCTCTCCCAACATTCTATTCTACCAAATAGGGTGGGTGTATATTCAGTGTATAATGATGATGATCTTTTCTTATCGTAATTCTCTTTGTAATGGTGGAAGAAGCCTCTACGGGCGCAAAAAAAATTAAAAATAAAATAAATATAGTAAATAAGCACCCGCGGAGGCATCTTCCACCAGTACAAAGAGGATTACGATAAGAAAGGATCATCATCATTATGCATTATATATACACCCACCCTACCTCTGTCATATGTCTATCTAATCTACATTTGAAGGTGTCTAAGGTATTGGCATTTATTATCCTACTAGGAATACTCTTCGGTATTACCAAGCCAATTTTCACCAATTTCCCTTCTGAACCTAAATTTATCAAGATTAAATCCATTACCCATTACGAGTTCTGGTTTGATCATGAATTTTTAAAACTCATGAATAGATGAATGAGTAAAATCATAAATATAAAAAATATACAAGTAAGTTGGTAAGGTATTTCAAGTATCTTAAAGATGAAGTACATTTTTATTTAAATTACAGTACAGTACAGTACAGCGGGTTTTTCTTTGGATAAATTATTATTTTATTTTATGGGTATACGCAAAAATATTAATATATTGAAAAAAAAAATTTCAGTATTTTCATTTTTTTATTGGAATGTAAATTTACGTTGCTTGCTGTTATTTATAATGTAAAGGGTGTTTTTTTAACAGTGCAGGGAGGGTATATACAGTTTGTAAACGAAAAAATAATTGTAAATGAGTATGTGTGTCACGTCATCATCACCTCATTCATGGTAATTTTATCTATCACTTTCATAAAAATTTACGGTGCGTGCTGTTATTTATAATGTAAAGGGTGTTTTTATAACAGTGCAGGGAGGGTTTATACAGTTCGTAAACGAAAAAATAATTGTAAATGAGTATGTGTGTCACGTCATCATCACCTCATTCACCGTAATTTTATCTATCACTTTTATAAAAATTTACGTTGCTTGCTGTTATTTATAATGTAAAGGTGTTTTTTTAACAGTGCAGGGAGGGTTTTTACAGTACGTAAACGAAAAAATAATTGTAAATGAGTATGCATGTCACGTCATCATCACCTCATTCACCGTAATTTTATCTATCACTTTCATAAAAATTTACGTTGCTTGCTGTTATTTATAATGTAAAGGGTGTTTTTTTAACAGTGCAGGGAGGGTTTATACAGTACATAAACGAAAAAATAATTGTAAATGAGTATGTATGTCACGTCATCATCACCTCTTTCACCGTAATTTTATCTATCACTTTCATAAAAATTTACGTTGCTTGCTGTTATTTATAATGTAAAGGGTGTTTTTTTAACAGTGCAGGGAGGGTTTATACAGTACGTAAACGAAAAAATAATTGTAAATGAGTATGTATGTCACGTCATCATCATCACATTCACGGTAAGTTTTCCTATCACTTTCATAAAAATTTACGTTGCGTGCTGTTATTTATAATGTAAAGGGTGTTTTTTTAACAGTGCAGGGAGGATTTATACAGTACGTAAACGAAAAAATAATTGTAAATGAGTATGTATGTCACGTCATCATCACCTCATTCACCGTAATTTTATCTATCACTTTCATAAAAATTTACGTTGCTTGCTATTATTTATATGTAAAGGGTGTTTTTTTAACAGTGCAGGGAGGGTTTATATAGTACGTAAACGAAAAAATAATTGTAAATGAGTATGTATGTCACGTCATCATCACATTCACGGTAAGTTTTCCTATCACTTTCATAAAAATTTACGTTGCTTGCTGTTATCTATAATGTAAAGGGTGTTTTTTTAACAGTGCAGGGAGGGTTTATACAGTACGTAAACGAAAAAATAATTTAAATGAGTATGTATGTCACGTCATCATCACATTCACAGTAAGATTTCCTATCACTTTCATATAAATTTACGCTTGCCTGCTGTTATCTATGAAGTAAAGGGTGGTATGTTAACAGTACAGGGACAGTTTATACAGTGTAAACGTAAAAATATATTAAAATATCTATGTACATATAGGCTGATCCTACTTCGCGGATTTCCTGGTTCGCGCCAGGTCCCGGAACCAAACTACCGCGATAAGTGAGGCAACACTGTAGTACCATCTTGTAATTAATATATATCTTAAAATGTACCGTACTTTTGAAAATAAAAACATCTGCTTTAGCTGGCAACACTGGCCACCATGCACATCCCAGTGTAAACCTGTTGCCAAAGGCATAATAGAGTGCATTAATTTGTTTACTGTACAGTAAATTTGTATACCCTTTATACTGTACACTATTTGCATGTTAATATAAATAACTACAGGTCCTTTTGCTTTGTTATGTACTTATAAAATATATTTTACTTATCTTATATCTTTGGTATAGTGTGTCTATGGACGTTTGTGGACCGAGCTATGCCGTTTATCATTGTTTCCTATGGAAAATTACTCATATTTTCAGACGATTTTCCATTTTACCCATCACTTTTGAGAACCTATCTCCATGTTATTCTGAGAACTAGGTGTATATACACCTAGTTCTTGGAATAACGTGAAGATAGGTTCTCAGAAGTGACAGGTAATATGAAAATCGCGAAATGTAACGAGTTATTTTCCATAAGAAACAATGATAATGGGCATAGATACATTTCACAACTGTACATGGACACTATGCCAAAGACATAAGATAAGTAAAACATATTTTATAAGTACATAACAAAGTAGAAAACCTGTAGTTATTTATATTAACATGCAAATAGTGTAGAGTATAAAAGATATACAGATTTACCGTATAGTAATCAATTAAATGCACTCTATTATGCGGTGGGCAACAGGCATGCACTGGGACGTGCATGGTGACGGTGAGCACGTAACTCAAGTAGTAGAAGAGTAGGAGGATGCGGGAGAACGAACCTCTATCTGCAAACGTTTTTGATCTCGCACGCTTTTTCCCTGACGATATTATATGGCAGGTTTGTTTGCTGTTTGTTCTTAGAGCTTTTTTTCCATTCTATCCGTAATATCCAATCACATTAAGTGGTAGAAGAGAAGGAGGATGCGGGAGAACGAACCTCTATCTGTAAACGTTTTGCTGCGTCCATATCAGCTGGTGCACTCTTGCATGCTATTTCCCTGACGATATTATATGGCACGTTTGTTTGCTGTTTGTTCTAAATGCTCTTCCAAGTACTATACTTAGCATTTTTTCCATTCACTCCATAATATTCGATTGCATTAAGCGGTAAAAGAGGAGGAGGATGCATGAGAACGAACCTTTATCTGCGAACTTATTGCCGCCTCCGTATCAGCTGATGCACCCTCGCATGCTATTTCCCTGATGATATTATATGGCAACTTTGTTTGCTGTTTGTTCTTAATACTTTTTTCCATTCTCTCCATAATATCTGATCGCATTAAGCGGTAGAAGAAGAGGAGGATGCTATAGAACGAACCTCTATCTGCAAACCTTTTGCCACCATCAACTGATGCGCCTTACACGCTTTTTCCCTGACGATATACAAATCTTAACCTAAACACAGTTAGAACAAGCGATATATCCACACAGTTTGCTGGGTAAAGAGACATTGAAGCACATGGCAACATGGCGGAAAAGTGCCACCGAGGTGGCCAATTATTTACTAAAATTTTTTTTTTTTTTCCATGGGCGTTATTCGTGTATTTCGCATTTTTTTACTATTATTTTTTTGGAGCGTTATTCCAATTTTGCAGAATTTAAGGAAGTGTAAAAAGGAAACTTAGTATATATATACAGTGTTCCCTTGCTATGTTGCGGTTCACCTATCGCCAACTCAGAGCAACGCGGATTTTTTTGACAAATATATATATATATATATATATATATATATATATATATATATATATATATATATATATATATATATATATATATTATTTTATATAATTTTTCTTTTTAAATGATTGTGACACCAGGACTGGCCAAGAATAATAAAATAAAACAGCCTTTATCAGGCCTGGGCACGAAGAACACATAAAGAGAAACAGAGATGGAGTGTAATTGCCTGTCAGATGTGAAGAGATTATAAAAGATGTGTAATGAATATCCAATTCTCTGCTGGGTTTTAATATACCTCTACATTACTTTCTTGATGTCTATTCCAAAAATTCTCCTTAGATCTTATTATTATTATTGGCAACAATAATTTTCCTTTGATGATGATTGCAGAGATTATTATTATTATTATTGTTGTTATTGTTATTATTATTATTATTGTTATTATTTTTATTATTATTAAGGGCTCATAATTGTTTGTACGTCTATTGGTTTATTTACTTTAATAACTGTGTACAGTGCCCCTCCCTAGTTGGCTGGGACAAAGGGAGTTTGGGGGGTTGAGTATCATAGAATGTTGGAGAGAGAGAGAGATGCATCCTTTTAAAGTTCCATCAGGAAATGAAGACAGAGAGTGAATTTAAAATGGAGGGAATTTTATTATTAGAATTCTCTCTCTCTCTCTCTCTCTCTCTCTCTCCTCTCTCTCCTCTCTCTCTCTCTCTCTCTCTCTCTCTCTCTCTCTCTCTCTCTCTCTCTCTCTCTCTCTCTCTCTCTCTCTCTCTCTCTCGCTTTGTTTGGGGTTTATCTTATTTTCAAGATGATAGTATTATTAATATTCCTTTGTTCTAAACATTATTCTATCTATCTGCACGAAATCTCAACATAAATAGTGTAAGCTGAGAGAAAAAGAAAACGTATACAATTCAGTCAAAGAAAACGTATACAATTCAGTCAAAGAAAACGTATATCATACTGTATTCATGGGAAACTTAAATGAAATATATATATATATATATATATATATATATATATATATATATATATATATATATATATATATATATATATATATATATATATATATATATATATATATATATATATATTTTCTCTACGCGCTATTTGCCTGACGCTATTATATCGAGAGATTGTTTGCATTTGACAGAGAAAGAGAAACATCTTGTTCATTCAACCAAAACTACATTATTTATTGTAAATATAATGGTTTAATGACAAATTCATAATAATATTTATAATCATAAAGATCTCCACAATCATCATCAAAGGAAAATTATTGTTGCCAATAATAATAATAATAATAACAATAATAATAATAAGATCTAAGGAGAATTTTGGTATAGACATCATGAAAGTATTGCAGAGGTATATTAAAACCCAACAGAGAATTGGATATTCATTACACATCTTTTATAATCCCTTTACATCTGACAAGTCATTACACTCTCAATTTCTGTTTTTCTTTAATTTATGTATTCTTCATGCCCAGGCCCGATAAAGGCTGTTTTATTTTATTATTTTTTGTCCCGTCCTGGTGTCACAATCATTAAAACAATATATATATATATATATATATATATATATATATATATATATATATATATATATACATACAGTGTTCCCCCGGTTATTCGTGTGTCTTGGTTCGCGTTCTCACTGTATGGCGGTTTTTTTTTTATAAATTATTATTTTATTTTATGGGTATATGCAAAAATATTAAAATATTTTAAAAAAAATTCTCAGTATTTAAATTTTTTTATTGAAAAAAAAAACATATTTCATTATCTAATTGATAAAAATTATTTATTTCCCAGCCTACGAATAATAAAACAGTGAAAAATTGTAAAAAACAAATTTAGATAGATAGATAAATACGTTTATTGACCACCTCTTTAGAAAAGTACAGTATAATCTTTACAAAAGGAATACTTGGTCCAAATTACAATAAATAAATACAATAGATTTTGTATGATCATCAAATAAGTAAATGAATTTTAAATTAATGTACATTGTACTAATAACTGAATGATATGCGTAGGTACAGTATAACTCACATTATTGCATCATGAGAAAGTGTTCGATAGCGTACAATATATTGGGGTCGCAGCTACGTGAGCTAGCATATATATTTATATTTCCAGTAGTTTCATGATTTTATTGAAAAAAAAAGGTATTTATTAGCCTAAGAATAATAAAACAGTAAAAAATAGTGAAAAACATAAATACTAACAGTATTGCAACATGTAAAATACGATACCGCTATCAGCGTTTCAGACAAAGACTCGTTCAGTCTAACTCACGTGTGCGCCGTTCACGTTGTGCTTATTAAACGTTTTGCTTGTGTTCGTTAGCGTACAATGTATTGGGGTCGCAGCTACGTGAGCTAGCATATATATTTATATTTCTAGTAGTTTCATGATTTTATTGATAAAAAAACGTATTTCTTATCCTAAGAATAATAAAAGTAAAAAAATAGTAAAAAACATAAATACTAACAATATTGCAACATGTAAAATACGATACCGCTATCAGCGTTTCGGACAAAGGCTTCCACCATCTTCCATTGTCTTGCCTCACTCGTGTGCGCCATTCACGTTCTGCTTATTATTATTAATATGTTTTGCTTGTGATTTTTTTACTCGCATATTTTAACCTTTGCAATGCCTCCCAAGCATCCTTCATCTTCTAAGGCTTCTTGTAGTGAGCCTAAGTGGCAAAGGAAAATGTTAACCATTGTAGATAAAATGAAACTCTTAGATATGTTGAAAGAAGGAAAAAAGTTTGTGGATGTCGGCTGCTATTTTACGTGAACGTAAAAATTATTGTAAAATACTGTACCTATGTATGTCAAGTCATCATCACCTCATTCAAGGTAAGTTTTCCTATCACGTTCATAAAAAATTACGTTGCTTGCTGTTATTTATAATGTAAAGGGTGTTTTTTTTAGCAGTACAGGGAGAGTTTATACAATGTAAGCATAAAAATATATTAAAATATCTATGTACATATAGGCTGATCCTACTCCGCGGATTTCCTGGTTCGCGCCGGGTCCCGGAACCGAACTACCGCGGTATGGGGGGGAACACTGTATGTATATATATATATATATATATATATATATATATATATATATATATATATATATATATATATATATATATATATATACACACATACAGTGTTCCCCCGGTTATTCGCGTTTCTTGGTTCGCGTTCTCACTGTATCGCGGTTTTTTTTTTTGGATAAATCATTATTTTATTTCATGGGTATATGCAAAATATTAAAATATTAAAAAAAAGAAAAATTTCAGGATTTTCATTTTTTTATTGAAAAAAACATATTTCATTATCTAATTGATACAAAAAAATTATTTCCAAGCCTACGAATAATAAAACAGTAAAATATAGTAAAAAACATAAATTTAGATAGATAGGTATATACGTTTATTGACCACCTCTTATGAAAAGTACAGTATAATCTTTACAAAAGGAATATTTGGTCCAAATTACAATGAATAAATACAATAGATTTTGTACAATCATCAAATAAGTAAATGAATTTTAAATTAATATACATTGTACTAATAACTAAATGATATACGTACATACAGTATAACTCACAGTATTGCATCATGCTAAATAGTGTTCGATAGCGTACAATGTATTGGGGTCGCAGCTACGTGAGCTAGCATATATATTTATATTTCCAGTAGTTTCATGATTTTATTGATAAAAAAACGTATTTATGAGCCTAAGAATTATAAAACAGTAAAAAATATTAAAAAACATAAATACTAACAGTATTGCAACATGTAAAATACGATACCGCAATCAGCGTTTTGGACAAAGACTCGTTCAGTTTAACTCACGTGTACGCCGTTCACGTTGTGCTTATTAAACGTTTTGCTTGTGTTCGATAGCGTACAATGTATTGGGGTCGCAGCTACGTGAGCTAGCATATATATTTATATTTCCAGTAGTTTCATGAATTTATTGATAAAAAAACGTATTTCTTAGCCTAAGAATAATAAAACAGTAAAAAACATAAATACTAACAGTATTGCAACATGTAAAATACGATACCGCTATCAGCGTTTCGGACAAAGGCTTCCACCATCTTCCATTGTCTCTCCTCACTCGTGTGCGCCATTCACGTTGTGCTTATTATTATTAATATGTTTTGCTTGTGATTTTTTACTCGCATATTTTAACCTTTGCAATGTCTCCCAAGCATCCTTCATCTTCTAAGGCTTCTTGTAGTGAGCCTAAGCGGCAAAGGAAAATGTTAACCATTGTAGATAAAGTGAAACTCTTAGATATGTTGAAAGAAGGAAAAAAGTTTGTGGATGTCGGCCGCTATTTTATGTAAACTTAAAAATTATTGTAAAATACTTTACCTATGTATGTCAAGTCATCATCACCTCATTCACGGTAAGTTTTCCTATCACTTTCATAAAAAATTACATTGCTTGCTGTTATTTATAATGTAAAGGGTGTTTTTTTAACAGTACAGGGAGGGTTTATACAGTGTAAACGTAAAAATACATTAAAATATCTATGTACATATAGGCTGATCCTACTCCGCGGATTTCCTGGTTTGCGCCGGGTCCCAGAACCGAACTACCGCAATAAGGGAGGTAACACTGTATATATATATATATATATATATATATATATATATATATATATATATATATATATATATATATATATATATATATATATATATATATATATATATATATATATATACAGTGTTCCCCCGGTTATTCGCGTTTCTTGGGTCGCGTTCTCACTGTATCGCAGTTTTATTTTTTGAATAAATTATTATTTTATTTTATGGGTATATGCAAAACTATTAAAATATTAAAAAAAAAAAAATTCTCAGTATTTTAATTTTTTTATTGAAAAAAACATATTTCTTTATCTAATTGATAAAAAAAATTAATTTCCCAGCCTACGAATAATAAAACAGTAAAAAATAGTAAATAACATCAATTTAGATAGATAGATAGATAGATACGTTTATTGACCACCGCTTTTGAAAAGTATAATCTTTACAAAAGGAATATTTGGTCCAAATTACAATGAATAAATACAATAGATTTTGTACAATCATCAAATAAGTAAATGAATTTTAAATTAATATACATTGTACTAATAACTGAATGATATACGTACGTACAGTATAACTCTAGAACTAGAGGTCATAGTTTGAAGCTTCGTAAGAAAACTTCTTTGCAGGATGTAAGGAAATACTTTTTCAGTGTAAGAGTAGTTGATAATTGGAATTCGCTAAGCGAGGAGGTAGTTAATGCTATCTCAATCCATAGTTTTAAGGACAGGTATGATAAGTATCACTAAGTATAAAATGGAACCGATGAGGAGACGGGAAGATATGAGCTTTGGGCTCTTTCCCGTAAACACAATTAGGTAATCACAGTATTTCATCATGCAAAATAGTGTTCGATAGCGTACAATGTATTGGGGTCGCAGCTACGTGAGCTAGCACATATATTTATATTTCCAGTAGTTTCATGATTTTATTGATAAAAAAACTTTTCTTAGCCTAAGAATAATAAAACGGTAAAAAATAGTAAACAGTATTGCACCACGTAAAATACGATACCAGTGTCAGTGTTTCGGAAAACGCAAAGGCTCTCACCTACGTGACCTAGTGAATATTTACATTTTCATTATTTTATTGATAAAACAAGTATTTCTTAACCTTAGAATAATAAAACAGTAAAAAATAGTAAAAAAAACATAAATTTAGATATACGTACGTACAGTATAACTCAATATTGCATCATGCGATATATGTAGTGTCTGATAGCTACGTGAGCTAGCATATACATAAATTTAGATATACGTACGTACGTACAGTATAACTCACATTATTGCATCATGTGAAATAGTGTCCGATAGCTACGTGAGCTAGCATATATATTTATATTTCCAGTAGTTTCATGATTTTATTGATAAAAAAACGTATTTCTTAGCCTAAGAATAATAAAACAGTAAAAAATAGTAAACAGTATTGCACCACGTAAAATACGATACCGGTATCAGTGTTTCGGAAAACGCAAAGGCTTTCACCTACGTGACCTAGTGAATATTAAAATTTTCATTATTTTATTAATAAAACAAGTATTTCATAGCCTAAGTATAATAAAACAGTAAAAAAATAGTAAAAAACATAAATTTAGGTATACGTACGTACAGTATAACTCACAGTTATACTTGAAAAAGTTCAAAGACATGCCACGAAACTGGTGCCAGAAATACGCAATCTCAGTTATGATAAGAGGCTGAGGGAATTAGACTTACCATCACTCGAAGCTAGAAGAGTGAGGGGGGATATGGTGACAGTCTTTAAATTCCTTCATGGTTATGATAGAGTGGATAGGGATCGATATTTTGATATGGCTGGCTCTAGAACTAGAGGTCATAGTTTGAAGCTTCGTAAGAAAACTTCTTTGCTGGATGTAAGAAAATACTTTTTCAGTGTAAGAGTAGTTGATAATTGGAATTCGCTAAGCAAGGAGGTAGTTAATGCTATCTCAATCCATAGTATAATAACAAAAGCACATAAAATCATGTTATTGTACATTAAATAAGAATAAAAGCATATAAAATCTTATTAAAATACGTACAGTAGTTGCAATATCTACCGTTAGGCGTAGTCACTCGTCATAATAATAATAGTAATAATAATAATAAGAATAATAATAATAAGAATGCAGCAGGCATTTGCATTTATCGAAGAGGACTGTTTTTATTCGAGGATATGGATCCCATTGCTATAAATAAAAACAAAAGCATATAAAATCATGTCATTGTACAATAAATAAGAATAAAAGCATATAAAATCTTATTAAAATACGTACAGTAGTACCAATATCTACTGTTAGGCGTCGTCACTCGTCATTCCCGCAATATCGCTATTGTTTTGAATTGATTAGTTTATGCATGGTGATACCTATCTTCAAAAAGGGAAGGAGGGATACGGATCTGAACTATAGACCAGTTTCCTTGACCAGCATAGTTTGCAAAGTTATGGAGAAACTACTAAGGAAACATATCTCTCTTCACTTGGA
This sequence comes from Halocaridina rubra, assembly GCA_037179515.1. Taxonomy (NCBI): domain Eukaryota; kingdom Metazoa; phylum Arthropoda; class Malacostraca; order Decapoda; family Atyidae; genus Halocaridina; species Halocaridina rubra. Next base: position 66,096 of record JAXCGZ010018919.1, read on the forward strand.
ATCCTTCAACTTTTTGTCAGTGAGGCAACATGGCTTCAGAGAAGGTAGATCAACAGTAACAAACTTATTAGAATTTTATGATGAGGTAAGCCAAATCTTACAGGAAAGAGAGGGCTGGGCAGATTGCATATTCCTAGACTTCCAGAAAGCGTTTGACACTGTTCCACATGGGAGACTTATTAGGAAGCTGCAATCAATGGCTAGAATAGGTGGAAATGTTTTGGAATGGATAAAAACTTACTTAGAAGGAAGGGAACAGAGGGTTAGAGTAAGACACTCAGTGTCTGAATGGAGAAGAGTTAGTAGTGGAGTTCCACAGGGTTCAGTTTTAGGGCCACTTTTGTTCCTTGTATATGTAAATGACCTACCAGAGTCTGTAAATTCATTCATGAATATGTTTGCAGATGATGCAAAGATTGTGAAGAAAGTAAAAAAACGAGAACAATGGTAGAGAACTTCAGGAGGATCTAAATAATCTGCATGAGTGGTCAGAAAAGTGGCTAATGAAATTCAATACTTCAAAATGTAAGGTAATGAGAATGGGTACAAGTGCAAGAAGGCTCAAGCTTGACTCCTCGGTGGCTGGAGTACAACTTCAAGAGACAGAAAATGAGAGAGATCTAGGAGTAAACATACTGGCAGATTTGTCTCCAGAAATACATATAAATGGCATAGTAAGGGCAGCATATGCATTCTTAGCAAATGTAAGGGTAGCCTTCAGGCACATGGACAAGGAAATGTTCAGAAATATTTATGTAACCTATGTGAGGCCAAAACTCGAATATGCAGCCCCCTTTTGGAATCCGCACTTGAAAAAGCACATAGCTAAGCTTGAAAAAGTTCAAAGACATGCCACGAAACTGGTGCCAGAAATACGCAATCTCAGTTATGATGAGAGGCTGAGGGAATTAGACTTACCATCACTCGAAGCTAGAAGATTGAGGGGGGATATGGTGACAGTCTTTAAATTCGTACATGGTTATGATAGAGTGGATAGGGATCGATATTTTGATATGGCTGGCTCTAGAACTAGAGGTCATAGTTTGAAGCTTCGTAAGAAAACTTCTTTGCAGGATGTAAGGAAATACTTTTTCAGTGTAAGAGTAGTTGATAATTGGAATTGGCTAAGCGAGGAGGTAGTTAATGCTATCTCAATCCATAGTTTTAAGGACAGGTATGATAAGTATCACTAAGTATAAAATGGAACCGATGAGGAGACGGGAAGATACGAGCTTTGGGCTCTTTCCCGTAAACACAATTAGGTAATCACAGGGAAATTTCCTTGTTTTAGGGAAATTCAGGTGGGTACAGGGAAACAGGGAAGAAACTTGAAAATTCACTAAAACTAAAATCTAGGGAAAATCTAAAAATGAAAGAGGGAAAATCTAGGGAAATTCTGGAGAACTAGCTATTATTATTCTAATTCTTTATATTTTTACTCTGTGTGGTAATTGAGATGAAGAAATTGAAATGTATATAGCCTTGTATATGTATCTCTAACGGGGATATTTTGTGCCAAATAGGGAAATTTTGTAAGCGAATCTAGGGAATTTTTGATAGCTTGACCTGGCAGCACTGGTTCGTTCTCCTGCATCCTACTCCTCTTCTACCGCTTAATGCAATCGGATATTATGAAGACAATTGAATAAAAGCATTAAGAACAAACAGCAAAGTTATTTTTAATATAATATTGTTAGAGAAATAGCATGTGAGGGTGCATCAGCTGTTACGGAAGAGTGACAAAACGTATGCAGCCTCTTCCTCACTGCCACCATCAGTGTTGCCAGAATACATAAATGAGAGAAATGATAAATATAAAAAACATACATGTAAGCTGGTAAGTTATTTCAAGTATCTTAAAGATGAAGTACATTTTTATTTAAATTACAGTAGTACCATCTTGTAATTAATATATATCTTTAAAAGTACCATACATTTGAAAATAAAAACATCCACTTTATCTGGCAACACTGGCCACCATGCTAAGCCTGTTGCCAACGGCATAATAGAGTTCATTAGTTTGTTTACTGTACATAAATTTGAAAATAAAGATACTACCTGCCCAATGTGTGAACAATGTGAAGAATGTCTAGAAAATTTTCGGTAAAATTGCATTATAGGACCACCTCTATATTCCAATTGAAATAAATTTTTTTTTAGTAGTTCATGTGTTTTGAACTAACCTAACCACATTATTTCATTAACTCAGTGCGCGACTTGAAATTGAGTAACGGGCGGCTACAGCAACTCTTCACTTACCAGAAAGCCAGTGATTTTTAACTAACGGTTAATTTTTCCCAGTGATTTTTAACTAACGGTTAATTTTTCAGAGTGAAGGACTAATTTCCGGAGCAAATGAAGGTCAGATTCGCTTAAAACACATAAAAAACTAGCAGAAAACCTTTATTTCAACTGGAAAGCAGAGGTGGTCCTATAATGCAATAATACCAAATTTTCTACTATTTTGTGAAGCATATGCACAAATAAGAACAGAATATAATTTTTTAGCACAACCATATATAGAAAAGAAAATTGAAATAACTGCTAATATATTATTTAGATATTGTAGTGAAAAAGACATCAAAGAAAGAAAAAAATTTATAAAAAGAATTTGTAGAAAAAGAAATCAAATAATAAAAACTGCACAAATAATTTAGCAAAGCAAAACTAAGACTTGGGAGCCGTTGCAAAAGGCATATCCCGCCCAGCTATACTACTACTACAGTAAATCTGTATATCTAGGCTAGCCTAGAGACAAGCTAATTTGATTTAAGTCATTTTTCGACTTAAGTCGTCTCTCCTGGAACCAATTAATGATGTTAGGTGAGGTATACTTATATATACAGTGTTCACTCGCCATATCGCGCATCACCTTTCGCGAACTAAGTGTGTGTGTGTGGTGGTGTTGGTGTTTTTTTTTTTTTTTACGAGAATATTAAAATATTAAAAATTTTAAATTTAATGTATTTTCATTATTTTATTGAAAGAATTTTTTTTTTATTATTTTATTGATAAAAAAATTTATTTCCCAGCCTAAGAATAACAAAACAGTAAGAAATATTAAAAAAACATATATTTAAACATGTAACTCTGCACTATAGAAAGTACGATACCGGTATCGGCGTTCTAGAAAACGCAAAGGGTTGCACCTACGTGAGCTAGCACATATTAAAATTTCCAGTATTTTGATTATTTTATTGATAAAAATTTTATCTCCTAACCTAAGAAAAATAAAACAGTGAAAAATAGTAAAAAACAAATTTAAACATGTATATCAGAGTATTGCACTATGTAAAATACGATACTGGTATCAGCGTTTCGGAAAACGAAAAGGGTTGCACCTACGTGAGCTAGTACATATTAAAATTTCCAGTACTTTCATTATTTTATTGATAAAAAAAAATTTCCTAGCGTAAGTATAATAAAACAGTAAAAAATATTAAAAAACATAAATTTAAACATACACTCACAGTATTGCACCATGTAAAATACTGTACGATAGCGTACAATGTATTTGCGTCTTGGAAAACGCAAAGGCTCGCACCTACATGAGATAGTTTATGGGATGCTATTGGCTGAAAGGGTGAGAGACAACGAATCACAGAAGTGTTTTTCAGTATGTTCTGTATCATGGGGTCTGATTTGCTTCTTGATTGAAGCTTGGATCTCTCAGCATCTTCCATTGTCTCACCTCACCTGTTCAGTGTAACTCACATGTGCGCCTTTCGCTTTGTGCTTGTGATTTTTATTACTCACGTTTTTCAACCTCTGCAATGCCTCTCAAGCGTCCTTCATCTTGTAAGACTTCTGGTAGTATGCCTAAGCAGCAAAGGAAGATGTTGACCATAGCAGATAAGGTAAAACTGTTAAATATGCTGAAGGAAGGATGAAGGTTCGCGGATGTCGGCCGCCATTTTGGCATCAACGAATCTACTGTTCAATACTTCAAAAAGGAAGAGGTAGATTTCAAGAAAACAGCGACTATTTCATTTAGTAAAACAGCAAAGAGGGTCGTAACACCCCGCAATAAGATAATAGTGCGGATGGAATCTGCTTTGGCCCTGTGGATTGCTAATTGCAGAAAGAAGAACTTTAGCGTAGACAGCAATATCATACTAACAAAGGTGAAGAAGCTGTACGATACATTCACTGCAAACGAACCTGATGACGACAGTGGCGACCGTGGAGAGGAGGAGAGAGAAGAAGATATCGAAGACCCACAACCAGGACCCTCCAGCGATTCTCCACCGAGGAAACAATCGTTTCTGGCAAGCAAAGGATGGTTCGCCAAATTTCAAAATCGCTGTGGCCTAAAGGGCATTTCGGTTTATGGCGAAGCTGTCTCTGCAGATACAGCTTCAGCTGAAGATTATGTGAACAACAACTTTAAGAAAATTGCTGAAGGCGAATATGCTCCTGAGCAAGTATTTAACATGAATGAGACTGGATTATTTTGGAAGAGAATGCTGTCTCGCACTTTTCTCTTCAAGGAAGAAGTTAGAGCTGCGGGATTTAAAGCACACAAAGACCGCGTTACCCTCATCATTTGCGGGAATGCTGCAGGCTTCATGTTAAAGCCCGGGATTATCTACAAGTCTAAGAACCCTAGGGCTTTGAAGAATAAGAATAAGAATCTGCTGTTAGTGTATTAGATGCATAACCCTAAGGCCTGGATCACGAAAAACCTCACATCGGACTGGTTTCACTAATGCTTTATCCCTCAGATCAAAATTTATTTTGCGGAAAAGGGCTTTGAATTCATATTCTTTCTATTTATGGATACTCCTGGTGGCCATGCAACTGATCTTGAATATGACGGTGTTCAAGTAGAGTTCCTGCCACCGAATACAACATCACTGCTTCAGCCTATGGATCAAGGCGTTATTTGTTCGTTCAAGGCCCTCCAAGACAAAATGCCCTGGTGAACCTGGTTGAATCCATGGATTCGGACAAAGAATGCTCACTGGAGACTTACTGGCGTAACTACACGATTGCTACATGCCTTCAAAATATTCAGAATGCAATCAACGAGATGAAGTCGGCCACAGTCAATGCTAGCTGGAAGAAATTGTGGCCCGTAGTCATCTACGACTACAAGGGATTCGCTCCTGACGAAGTCCATAACTCGGCAGTTGCGAAAGCTGTGAAGTTGGCTCCATTTCTAGGAGGAGAAGGCTTTATAGATATGATGATTCACGAAGACGTTTGACTGATGAAGACTTGGAGGAAATGACAAAATCAGCAAGCGAAGAAGAGGAAGAAGAACAACCAGAGGAAACGCACGAAGAAATCGAAGAACCTGGCCTTACACTCGAACGTCTGGAGCCATGTATGAACATGTGAGAGCAGTCCAACAACTCTCGCAAGAACATGACAATAATATTTTTTCGTTTGGTGACCTGCAATCTTCTCGACGATGCCATAATACCTTACAAGACCATCTTCCAACAAAAGAAGAAACAGAAACAGCAACTGCCCATTACCATTAGCCGTAAAGCTATCATTGGCTGCAGAATAATTTCCTCTGGAGTCTATACACGTCATCATCACTTCATTCACAGTAAGTTTACCTATCACGTTCATATAAATTTACGCTTGCATGCTGTTATATATGTTTTTTAACAGTGCAGGAAGGGTTTATGCAGTAATGTAAAATAGCTATGTATATGAGTATGTCACGTCATCATCACCTCATTCACGGTAAGTTTACCTATCACTTTCATATACATTTACGCTTGCATGCTGTTATTAATAAAGTAAAGGGTGTGTTTTTAACAGTGCTGGGAGGCTTTATACAGTAAAGGTAAAAATAAATGTAAAATACCTATGTATATATTGTGATCCTCCTTCACGGATTTTCACCTATCGCGGCCAGTCCCAGAACCGAACCCCCGCAATAAACGAGGGATCACTATATATATATACAGTGTTGCCTCACGTATTGCAGTAGTTCGGTTCCGGGACCCGGCGCAAACCAGGAAATCCGCGAAGTAGGATCAGCCTATATGTACATAGATATTTTAATATATTTTTACGTTTACACTGTATAAACTGTCCCTGTACTGTTAACATACCACCCTTTACTTCATAGATAACAGCATGCAAGCGTAAATTTATATGAAAGTGATAGGAAAACTTACCGTGAATGTGATGATGACGTGACATACATACTCATTTACAATTATTTTTTCGTTTACGTACGGTATAAACCCTCCCTGCACTGTTAAATAAACACCCTTAACATTATAGATAACAGCAAGCAACGTAAATTTTTATGAAAGTGATAGGAAAAATTACCATGAATGTGATGATGACGTGACATACATACTCATTTACAATTATTTTTTCGTTTACGTACTGTATAAACCCTCCCTGCACTGTTAAAAAAACACCCTTTACATCATAAATAACAGCAAGCAACGTAAATTTTTATGAAAGTGATAGATAAAATTACGGTGAATGAGGTGATGATGATGTAACGTACATACTCATTTACAATTATTTTTTCATTCACTTACTGTATAAACCCTCCCTGCACTATTAAAAAAAACTCCCTTTACATTATAAATAACAGCAAGCAACGTAAATTTTTATGAAAGTGATAGGAAAACTTACTGTGAATGTGATGATGATGATGTGACATACATACTCATTTTACTAATTAATTGCAGTAATCACAATTATTTTTTCGTTTACGTACTGTATAAACCCTCCCTGCACTGTTAAAAAAACACCCTTTACATTATAAATAACACCAAGCAACGTAAATTTTTATGAAAGTGATAGATAAAATTACGGTGAATGTGGTGATGATGACGTGACATACATACTCATTTACAATTATTTTTTCGTTTACGTACTGTATAAACCCTCCCTGAACTGTTAAAAAAAACACCCTTTACATTATAAATAGCAGCAAGCAACTTTTTTTTTTTTTTTTAGATTCTCCACCCACAGATGGGTGGAACGGGTCATGGAGGACCCACAGGGCGGTCGCCAGCCGGCACAGGCCCCAACCCCCACTGTGGTGCCGAGCCACAGCAGTAACCTCCCCAGTAAACAGCTTAAACTCTCTTGCCTGGACGAGGCGCGATCCGTCGACCTCGCGAATGCGAGGCCAGCGCGTTACCACTGTACTAGCCAGGAGGCAACGTAAATTTTTATGAAAGTGATAGATAAAATTACGGTGAATGAGGTGAATATGACGTGACACACATACTCATTTACAATTATTTTTTCGTTTACGAACTGTATAAACCCTCCCTGCACTGTTAAAAAAAACACCCTTTACATTATAAATAACAGCACGCAACGTAAATTTTTATGAAAGTGATAGATAAAATTACGGTGAATGAGGTGATGATGACGTGACACACATACTCATTTACAATTATTTTTTCGTTTACAAACTGTATAAACCCTCCCTGCACTGTTAAAAAAGCACCCTTTACATTATAAATAACAGCAAGCAACGTAAATATACATTTCCAATAAAAAAATGAAAATACTGAAAAAAAAAAATTTCAATGTTTTAATATTTTTGCGTATACCCATAAAGTAAAATAATAATTTATCCAAAAAAAAAACCGCGATAGAATGAGAATGCGAACCAAGAAACGCGAATAACCGAGGTAACATTGTATATATATATATATATATATATATATATATATATATATATATATATATATATATATATATATATATATATATATATATATATATATATATATATATATATATACAGTGTTGCCTCACTTATCGCGGTAGTTCGGTTCCGGGACGCGGCGCGAACCAGGAAATCCGCGAAGTAGGATCCGCCTATATATACGTAGATATTTTAATATATTTTTACGTTTACACTGTATAAACCCTCCCTGCACTGTTAAAAAAACACCCTTTACATTATAAATAACTGCAAGCAACGTAAATTTTTATGAAAGTGATAGATAAAATTACGGTGAATGAGGTGATAATGACGTGACATACATACTCATTTACAATTATTTTTTTGTTTACGTACTGTATAAACCCTCCCTGCCCTGTTTAAAAAAACACCCTTTACATTATAAATAACAGCAAGCAACGTAAATTTTTATGAAAGTGATAGATAAAATTACGGTGAATGAGGTGATAATGATGTGACATACATACTCATTTACTATTATTTTTACGTACTGTATAAACCCTCCCCGCACTGTTAAAAAAACACCCTTTACATTATAAATAACAGCAAGCAACGTAAATTTTTATGAAAGTGATAGATAAAATTACTGTGAATGAGGTGATAATGATGTGACATACTCATTTACAATTATTTTTTTCGTTTACGTACTGTATAAACCCTCCCTGCACTGTTAAAGAAACACCCTTTACATTATAAATAACTGCAAGCAACATAAATTTTTATGAAAGTGATAGATAAAATTACGGTGAATGAGGTGATAATGACGTGACATACATACTCATTTACAATTATTTTTTCGTTTACGTACTGTATAAACCCTCCCTGCACTGTTAAAAAAAACACCCTTTACATTTTAAATAACAGCAAGCAACGTAAATTTTTATGAAAGTGATAGATAAAATTACGGTGAGTGAGGTGATAATGACGTGACATACATACTTATTTACAACTATTTTTTCGTTTACGTACTGTATAAACCCTCCCTGCACTGTTAAAAAAAACTCCCTTTACATTATAAATAACAGCAAGCAACGTAAATTTTTATGAAAGTGATAGATAAAATTACGGTGAATGAGGTGATAATGACGTGACATGCATACTCATTTACAATTATTTTTTCGTTTACGTACTGTATAAACCCTCCCTGCACTGTTAAAAAAACACCCTTTACATTATAAATAACAGCAAGCAACGTAAATTTTTATGAAAGTGATAGATAAAATTACGGTGAATGACGTGGCATACATACTCATTTACAATTATTTTTTCGTTTACGTACTGTATAAACCCTCCCTGCACTGTTAAAAAAACACCCTTTACATTATAAATAACAGCAAGCAACGTAAATTTTTATGAAAGTGATAGATAAAATTACGGTGAATGAGGTGATAATGACGTTACATACTCCTTTACAATTATTTTTTCGTTTACGTACTGTATAAACCCTCCCTGCACTGTTAAAAAAAACACCCTTTACATTATAAGTAACAGCAAGCAACGTAAATTTTTATGAAAGTGATAGATAAAATTACGATGTATGAGGTGATGATGACGTGACACACATACTCATTTACAATTATTTTTTCGTTTACGAACTGTATAAACCTTCCCTGCACTGTTAAAAAAAACACCCTTTACATGATAAATAACAGCACGCAACATAAATTTCAATAAAAAAATGAAAATACTGAAAAATATTTTTTTCCTTATTTTAATATTTTTGCGTATACCCATAAAATAAAATAATAATTTATCCAAAAAAAAAACGCGATAGAGTGAGAACGCGAACCAAGAAGCGCGAATAACCGGGGTAACACTGTATATATATATATATATATATATATATATATATATATATATATATATATATATATATACACACAATAATCCCTCGCTATTTAGCGGTCCACCTATTGCAGATTTTTTTAGGCGCCCCTTTTTTTTTTTTTTTTTTTTTTTTTTTTTTTTTTTTTAGATGATTATGACACCAGGACGGCCCAAAAATGATAAGATAAAACAGCCTTTATCAGGCTGTAAAGAGAAATAGAGATGGAGAGTGTAATGACCCATCAGATGTGAAGGGATTATAAAAGATGTGTAATGAATATCCAGCTCTCTGCTGGGTTTTAATATACCTCTGCATTACTTTCATGATGTCTATTCCAATAATTCTCCTTAGATCTTATTATTATTATTATTGGCAACAATAATTTTCCTTTGATGATGATTGTGGAGATTATTATCATCATTATTATTATTAAGGGCTCATCATTGTTTGTACATCTGTTGGTTTACTTACTTTAATAAATGTGTACAGTGCCCCTCCCTAGTTGGCTGGGACAAAGAGAGTGTGGGGGGTTGGGTAGAATAGAATGTTGGAGAGAGAGAGAGAGACATCTTTAATTAACTCTTGTTCATTCAACCAAAACTACATTATTTATTGCAAAAATAATGGTTTAATTACAAATTCGTAATAATTATGCGATAATAATAATAAAATTAATAATAATAATAATCTCCACAATCATCATCAAAGGAAAATTATTAAAAAAAAATTATAATAATAATAATAATAATAATAATAATAATAATAATAATATAAGATTTAAGGAGAATTTTTGGAATAGACATCATGAAAGTAATGCAGAGGTATATTAAAACCCAGCAGAGTGCTGGATATTCATTACACATCTTTTATAATCCCTTCACATCTGACAGGTCATTACACTCTCCATCTCTATTTCTCTTTACAGCCTGATAAAGGCTGTTTTATTTTATCATTTCTGGACCGTCCTGGTGTCATAATCATCTTTAAATTATTATTATTATTATTATTATTATTATATATATTTTTTTTTTGTGATTACCTAATTGTGTTTACGGGAAAGAGCCCAAAGCTCGTATCTTCCCGTCTCCTCATCGGTTCCATTTTATACTTAGTGATACTTATCATACCTGTCCTTAAAACTATGGATTGAGATAGCATTAACTACCTCCTCGCTTAGCCAATTCCAATTATCAACTACTCTTACACTGAAAAAGTATTTCCTTACATCCTGCAAAGAAGTTTTCTTACGAAACTTCAAACTATGACCTCTAGTTCTAGAGCCAGCCATATCAAAATATCGATCCCTATCCACTCTATCATAACCATGAAGGAATTTAAAGACTGTCACCATATCCCCCCTCACTCTTCTAGCTTCGAGTGATGGTAAGTGTGTGTGTGTGTGTGTGTTCCTACTTCGTGGAAATTCACCTATCGCAGCACCGAACCCCCGCGATAAACGAGGGATTACTGTGTATATATATATATACACACATAATGGTGACCCCAACCCACGAACAAATTTTTTTTTAAATTTTGACCCACAATCACAAACATAAATGTGTCAACCAGGCGATGACGTTTCCCACTCGCCAGCTCTCAATTCTGCTCGCGCTGTGTAGATCGTCTGTGATCTGTTCATAGTTTTCGTTTTATTTTCCATTGTATTACCTTTCAGATAGCCCTTATTATGGCTTCTAAGAAAGTTATAAGTGTTAATGACAGTGGCATCAAACGCCTTAGACTCATTACAGTTGAAATGAAGAAAAAATAATTTCTAAGCATGAAAATGGTGTTTGTGTGTCTGATCTCACCACGCAGTATAACATGGCGAAATCGACTATCTGTACTATTTTAAAGAGTAGAGAGATCTATAAGGCGGCTGACGTGGCTAAGAGTAAATATATTAACGAAGAAAAGGTCACAGTTAATATAAGAGGTAGAAAAGTTATTGTTGGTGTGGATAAATGAAAAACAGCTGGATGGAGATCGTATTAGCAAGGCCATAATATGCACTAAAGCTTTGCAAATCCGCCAAGATTTAGTAGCGAACTCTCCGAGGCATCGGATGCCTACGTGATAGAATTCCCTAAATTTATCGAGAGTGAAAGTTATATCCCGCAACAAGTTTTTACCTATGATGAATTAGGACTCTTTGGAAGAAAATACCCAAAAGAACCTATATAACCCAAAAGGAGAAGTCACTGCCTGGCCACAAACCAATGAAAGACAGGCTTTCACTTTTATTGTGCTCTAATGCTAGTGGGGACTGTAAGATCAAGCCTCTTTAAGTTTACCACTCAGAAAATCCGTGTGTTTTTAAGTGCAATAACGTGTTGAAGGTTAGCCTTCTGGTAATGTGGAGGTCAAATCCAAAGGGTTGGGGCCCACAGATTTTATTCCTAGAGTGGTTGATTGAAGTGTTTGCGCCAGCAGTGAAGAATTATCTTGAGGAAAATTATTTGCCCCTTAAGTGTCTCCTCATAATGGATAATGTTCATGCCTATCCTCCAGGTGAGGAAGAAGATTGTGCTATACAGTACAACTTCATATGAATATTTTTAGAAAAATTTCCCAAATAAGAAAGAGACAAATTTCCCTGGCTAGTTTCCTTGTGCCAGTAGGCAGGGAAGCAGCTACCAAAAGAAAAAAAAGGAAGTAAACACCAGAAATACAGCCTATATCGGAAGAGTTCCCTAACGTTTTTATGGCAGGAGACTCCTTCAAAAAATTAGTCCCCCTCCACCTCTTCCTCCACCACCATCCACGTATGCCAGCAACAATCATCCACAAAGGTAAATACAGTACTGTATCATGTTTTATTTTAGTAGAGTAGAACTCCTTTCTATTATTAATGTAATTATCCTATACAGATGTAATGCATATAACCCTTATTATATTTCGTTTTAAAATGAATATTTATTGTGACCAGGAACGGCTTAATTGAATTTACATGCTTTTCAATGGGAAAAATAAATCGAAGCCACGAACAAACCATCCCACAAACAGGTTTTGGGAACAGATTAAATTCGTGGGTTGGGGTCATGACTGTATATATATATATATATATATATATATATATATATATATATATATATATATATATATAATATATATATATATATATATATATATATATATATATATATATATATATATATATATATATATATATTGAGACGAGTAGTATATACAGTGGTTTCAATCGCCTTGTTAAGAGGTGTGACTGAGCTAAAGGACACATTTTCATAAACTAAATATACCTCAGTCACTCCTTTTAACTCCTTTGGGATAAAGGGTTACCACATTATCCTCCACACCAGTGCACTTGGGTCATCCTCTTGGAAAGATGGCAAATATCTTCTCCCATGAAGCCCAACAGCCACAACAAGGATACCCAAACTGCTTCATTACATACTAATTCCTCCTCAGTCTCACCCATCCCTGTTAACTGTACTAGCAGGTGCGAGAAATTCCTTTGGCTTGCATCACCTATACACAGCCTCTCTCCACTCATTTCTATCTGTTACCCTTCCACTTTCTTGTTCCACTGACATACCACATGCAGCCACTACTCTTTTCACCCCATTCATCCATAGCATTTTAGGTTTTCCTTTTGGCCTTACTCCAGATACTTCTTTCCTCCGCACACTCTTTGCTAGTTGTTCATCACTTTCTTTTCTTATGTCCAAATCATTTCGGTCTTTCAGATCCAACTTATCCAACAGGTTTGTTTTTTATAAACCCATTCTCTGCCTCACATCCTCATTTCTCACTCTCTTCAGATACACTAGTCATACTTCTCAAACACAATTGTATGGTAGAGGTAGAATATGCTACTTTATGAAGGAGTTAGACTTACCACCACTCAAAGCTAGAATAAAGAGGGGGATATGGTCATAGTTTTATAATTCCTCCATGGTTTTGACAAAGTTGACAGCAATATTTTGATGTGGAAGGAACTAGAGGTCATTGATTGAAGTTTCATATGAAGACTTCTTTGCATGGTGTAAGAAAGTACAGTACTGTTGTTAGTGTAAGAATAGTTGATCATTGGAATTTGCTATGCAAAGAAATGGCAGATGCTAAATGCATTCATACTTCTAGAGAAAGATTTGATAAGTGTTGATGAGTTAAAAAAGAACCCAACCATGAAATGGGGAATTACGAATATAGGAATCTTTCCATGAGTACAATTAAGTATATATACAGAGATCCGCAAGAACAGGAAGACTCGGTTGAATTTTTAATCCCCAATCGTGTTAATGTTGTATGAGAAGTGGCCTAGAAATTCTGCCTTATGTACATGAAAGTCATGGTCCACACTCCTGCAAACAGCTAAAAGGTATTTGTGAGAAGCATGGAATGTGTTGCTGTACATTTTGCAGGAATAAACAAAATTGTTGAAATTGGGCACTCATATAAATTATTGTCTGTATGTACGTACATATATAAAATCTCATTGCCTTGTAATAAAGGTTACCATTTTTAAATATTTAGAGAGGTGGATATTGCATAGAGAGCTTTATTGTAGTCGGAGAAGAATAAGCATAGCAATACTGGTAAATAACTAAAGTATGTGATTGACATTTGCACAAACTTTGTTATATGGATGGTCTGAAAATTCATTTCCATAAAACTGAATATGTTGTATGTTTTACCAGATATCTGTGGAACCTCATCTTGTAGACAAGAGCACCAAAGTTGTATCATAGAGTAAAATCCATCTTATATGATGAGACGCAAACTGAATCGTCTAATTAAAACTTTTGTCGGGTCTCATAAAGGGTGACATTGGAGACGTTGAATGCTTTGATTGTAGTTGGTTTTATATTGCGAAACTGGTATAATTAATTACCCTCATGCATGGCTTATCAGTAGTGTTTCCATGAAAAATGTGTATGAAAAGTAAATCAAGTGTTATTATTGCCTTCTCTCGCTATTTAGAGCAGATTTAAACGTTAGAGCTGTCACTTTCTAACATTTAGCTGTAAGTAGGCCTACTTTCTTTGAATGAGACTATTCATAGGACCTCAAAGTAACGTCTGACTCCTAGTAATGACAGACAGACAGAACAAAGGATTCAAATGCCTGATGTCTGGCTACCCTACTTGTGAGTGGCATAACATGACTATAAGATATATCTTTGATGGTTTTTAACATGCTTGCACTTTGAGATGGCTAACAGAGCTATGGGAGTGAGACAGACTGGTAGCTCGTCCCTCCTTAATTAGCTTTCCTTGCTTTAGAAAAAGTGAAAGAAGAGATGAAAATGGCCATAGTATACTGCAGTTCTGCTACCTCAGTTTTTATTACAGTTGTCTCAGTATGTTTGAAAAAACTTATATGTATTTTTTTTTTTACAGCAAGATATCATGTGCTCTAGTGTGAAGAAGATATTGTCATCTGTGCCAGATTGTTTCCCTCAAGCATCTGCAAAATAATCTATTTGATTTTTGAGAAGTTTTATTTTGTTGGTCATTATTAGTGACAGCTGAGTTGTGGATTCATTTTTTGTACGGAATACTTAAACACTTTTTGGCAATATATGGATATCGCTCTCTTATTTCAGTTGCTTATTTCATTTCTGAAATGGTTGATACACTCTTAGTAGAAGTTATGTTTTTTCTATTTACTCTGAGATATGGAGTAAATAACCACTTTTTATCGACTAGTAATAGTTGATAAAATTTTATGCAAAAATTTGCAAGTGATTGATATAAAGTAATTACAATTTTTTTTTCTTTTGTAGTTAAATATTCAAAACTGGTAACAAGATGTGCAGAACTTACTCTTCAACTTTTGTTGACAGTATTTTATATGAACAACAACGTACTACACGTGATTTTTGTGGATAACATTATTTATTTGTTTTCTTGATAGTGGTTATCATGTCTGTTTTTTGGTTAGGTCCTATTTATTTTTCAGTATATGCAGCTGAAAAGTAGAACCTTTTTGTTTGTTTGTTATTGATAAAAAACCTTTAAGAGATATGGACCACTGGTATATTTGAAATACTCATTCTTTCTTTTATCAGATTATCAATTTGTATTTGATCATTTCAAGCTCTGAAAGTATTCTCTGCTTTTTTATTTTACCATATGGTAAGATATTCAATACTAGAAGCAGTGTGCACAAATCACAATTACTTTTATTACCTCGTGGAATATTGGTATAATTGAATAAGAATTTTCCTCGTTTCCAGAGGAGATCTATGTATATTTGTTCTTGATGTAGGATACTGTGTCTGTTCTTTTGAATATATTGCTTTGTATTATTATTTTTAATTGCCACTAAGCGTTAAAGATATATATATATATATATATATATATATATATATATATATATATATATATATATATATTATATATATATATATATATATATATATACACCCAGTTCTTGGAATAACACGAAGATAGGTTCTCAGAAGTGACGCATAATGTAACGAGTCATTTTCCATAAGAAACAATGATAATGGGCATAGATACTTTTCACAACCGTACATAAACACACTATGCCAAAGATATAAGATAAGTGAAACTTATTTTACAAGTACATAACAAAGCAGAAAGACCTGTAGCTATTTTTATTGAAAAACAAATACTGTAGTTAAAAGAGTAAGCAAATTGATCTAGTATTCACAGATAATGTGTTGGATATTGAAAAAATTGAGTATGAACCACCAATTGGAAAGAGTGACCACTGTGTGTTGTTGATGGAGTATATCATTGAAGATATTCTGCCCGAGAGTAGAGGCACTGAGGACATGAGGAGGAACTATCCGAAAGGAGATTACATCAAAATGAATGAGCTTTTTGCAGTTAGGTTTTAAGGCTAAAGAGAGCGGATGGAAGCATCACTGAGACGGATGAAGAGATCTGCAAAGAATTGAACAAGGAGTTTCAGTCAGTATTTACAGTAGAAAATACCCCACCCCCTCAGAGTGCAGAGATAGAAGCTCAAGGGCCGGTATTAGAGAACATCAACCTTACAGCCACAGAGGTATTCAAAGCGCTGATGGATTTAGATGCTCATAAAGCTACAGGTCCTGATGACATATCCCCTCATGTACTTAAAAGATGCGCAAACTCAATATCAGTAGCACTAAGTATCATATTTAAAAAGTCACTGGAGTCAGGGGAGATTCCAAGATGCTGGAAACAAGCAAATGTGATGCCTATCTTCAAAAAGGGAAGGAGGGATATGGCTCTGAACTATAGACCAGTTTCCTTGACCAGCATAGTTTGCAAAGTTATGGAGAAACTACTAAGGAAATATATCTCTCTTCACTTGGAATCCTTCAACTTTTTGTCAGTGAGGCAAAATGGCTTCAGAGAAGATAGATCAACAGTAACAAACTTATTAGAATTTTATGATGAGGTAAGCCGAATCTCACAGGAAAGAGAGGGCTGGGCAGATTGCATATTCCTAGACTTCCAGAAAGCATTTGACACTGTTCCACATGGGGTTCCACATGGGAGACTTATTAGGAAGCTGCAATCAATGGCTAGAATAGGTGGAAATGTCCTGGAATGGATAAAACCTTACTTAGAAGGAAGGGAACATAGGGTTAGAGTAAGACACTCAGTGTCTGAATGGAGAAGAGTTAGTAGTGGAGTTCCACAGGGTTCAGTTTTAGGGCCACTTTTGTTCCTTGTATATGTAAATGACCTACCAGAGCTGTAAATTCATTCATGAATATATTTGCAGATGCTGCAAAGATTGTGAAGAAAGTAAAAAACGAGAACGATGGTAGAGAACTTCAGGAGGATCTAAATAGTCTGCATGAGTGGTCAGAAAAGTGGCTAATGAAATTCAATACTTCAAAATGTAAGGTAATGAGAATGGGTACAAGTGCAAGAAGGCCCAAGCTTGACTACTCGGTGGCTGGAGTACAACTACAAGAGACAGAAAATGAGAGAGATCTACCAGTAAACATACTGGCAGATTTGTCTCCAGAAATACATATAAATGGCATAGTAAGGGCAGCATATGCATTCTTAGCAAATGTAAGGGTAGCCTTCAGGCACATGGACAAGGAAATGTTCAGAAATATTTATGTAACCTATGTGAGGCCAAAACTCGAATATGCAGCCCCTTTTTGGAATCCACACTTGAAAAAGCACATAGCTAAGCTTGAAAAAGTTCAAAGACATGCCACAAAACTGGTGCCAGAAATACGCAATCTCAGTTATGATGAGAGGCTGAGGGAATTAGACTTACCATCACTCGAAGCTAGAAGATTGAGGGGGGAAATGGTGACAGTCTTTAAATTAATTCATGGTTATGATAGAGTGGATAGGGATCGATATTTTGATATGGCTGGCTCTAGAACTAGAGGTCGTAGTTTGAAGCTTCGCAAGAAAACTTCTTTGCAGGATGTAAGGAAATACTTTTTCAGTGTAAGAGTAGTTGATAATTGGAATTGGCTAAGCGAGGAGGTAGTTAATGCTATCTCAATCCATAGTTTTAAGGACAGGTATGATAAGTATCACTAAGTATAAAATGGAACCGATGAGGAGACGGGAAGATACGAGCTTTGGGCTCTTTCCCGTAAACACAATTAGGTAAATACTCTATTATGCGGTGGGCAACAGTCATACGCTGGGATGTGCATGGTGGCAATGAACAGGTAACTTAAGCGGTAGAAGAGGATGAGCATGCGGGAGAAAGAACCTCTATCTGTAAACGTAAACTCAGATAAAATAAAAATAAAAAATAACCAAAGCATGACTAAAAAACTTTTAAAAAAAAATGTCTTATTGCAATGCCTAAATGTAAAACACATTATACTCACTATATACGGTGACCAACAGGTATTGGATGAGCGGGTTGGCAGTGAGCACTTGACATAAGCGGTATTAGAGGAGGAGAACGAACCTCTATCTGCAAACGTAAAAAACAATTAAGAAAAGCAAGACTAGAAAACTAAATTTTTTCATTATGCAACGCCTGAATTACTGTAGCAAAAAAAAAATATAAAACCCATTCTACTCACTCTATATACGGTGACCAACAGGTATGGGATGAGCTTGGTGGCGGTGAGCACTTGACATAAGCGGTATTAGAAGAGGAGAACAAACCTCTATCTGCAAACATAAAGAAATTAACAAATGCAAGACTAGAAAACTAAATTTTTTTCATTGTGCAACGCCTGAATTACTGTAACAAAAAAAATATTAAAAACATTCTACTCACTCTATATATGGTGACCAACAGGTATGGGATGAGCGTGGTGGCGGTGAGCACTTGACATAGCAGTATTAGAAAGGAAACCGAACCTCTACCTGCAAATGTAAAAAACAATTAACAAATGCAAGACTACAAAACTAAATTTTTTCATTATGCAACGCCTGAATTACTATGACAAAAATAAATACAGTATAAAACACGTTCTACTCACTCTGTATACGGTGAGCAACAGGTATGGGCCGAGCGTGGTGGCGGTGAGCATTTGACATAAGTGGTAGGAGAAGAGGAGAGGGAAGCATTAGAATGAACCCCTAGCTGCAAAAGTAAATAAAGATACAGTAACAAAAAAATTAATAAAAGCAAGACTAGAATTTTTTTTTTCATTATGCAATACCTGAATTATTGTAATGATATAAATTAAAAAAAATATCACACATATTCTACTCACTTTATATACCGCGAGCAGGTGATATAAGTGGTAGGATAAGGAGGAGAAGAGGAGGAAGTGGAAGAGCCAACCCCTAGCTACAAAAATAAATAAAATACCATTAAAAAAATGAAAAACAACACTAGAAAACTCATTTTTATAAATTATGCAATGCCTGAATATAATATTGTAGTATGATATTTAAAGTATAACATAAAAAAACATAAAAGATTACAGAGGTGTACTCACTCTATATACGATTGGCAACAGTCATACTGGGACGAGCGGGGTGGCATTGAAAAGGTGAGTTAAACGGTAGGAGAGGGAGGTGAAGAGGAAGAGGGGGAATGGAGAGAGCTAACCCCTGGTTGTGGTTGGGGTTCATACTGCTTAGATGTGCTGGGCTGAGGGTCATCAAAATCACTTCTTTTGACTGAGAAGTAAGCATCAAGAGTTGCCTGCCGTGCAATCCTCCTCTTTTCTTTTAAAATTTCACTACAATATGAAATATCATGCATGACCTTTCTGGATGTCAAGCCTGCACGCTCAATATTAGGATCGTCCCTATCCTATATATCCAAGGCACTCTCTATAAAGTGAAAAAATTGAGTCCATCTACTCACAGTGAGTGATTTCATGGGGCTCACAGGAAGTGCTGCTGCCTTGTTTTTCTCCCTCTCCTCACGTCGTTCATCCTCGGCAGTCAATTCCTCCACGTGGGAAGCAAGAAGGGCATCCACATCCTCCTCATCAACATCAGTGAATCCCACGCTATGTGCGAGCTGAACGCACTCAAGTCTCGTCCTTGACAGCCGATCATTGAGATCAAAACCTGTGAAAAACTTCACAAACTGCTGGCAAAGCTTCTTCCATGCTCCATTTAAACATGACTGTGTAACTTCAGCCCAAGAATCCTTCACATACCAAATGGAGTGCTTGATATTAAACTCTTTCCAGTAATCTTAACCGCAGTCTTCATAATGTCTACCACTGAGATATCGCCAGCCTCAACTGCTCTCTCAAGGTCAGTCTTACTGCTGAGGTCTTTAAAAGAATGCTTAAGGTAATGAGATTTCAGCATCTGCAATACCCCATGGTCCATTGGTTGGAGTAGTGAAGTTGTATATGGCGGCAGAAATACAACTTTTATGTTCAGATGAAGATCGGCAATTGACGGAGGATGGGATGGAGCATTGTCTACAATGAAGAATTTTGAAGGGTAAATCTTGACTCTTGCAATAAACTAACTCGTTTGGGAGACGTGTCAAGAAATACTCTTTAAAAATACTCCCAGTCATCAATCCCTTCCTTTTTGAATACAAGTGCACTGGAAGTAACTGTTTATAGTAACCCTTTAGCGCACGAGGATTTTCCGAATAATAAATCATTACCATCTTCAGCTTCGTGTTGCCCTCAGCGTTGGCACCAATCAGTAGGGTAAAGCAATCTTTTGCTGCCTTATATCCTGAAGCATGTTTTTCTTCTATGGAAATATACATCCTTTCTGGCATTCGCTTCCAGAATAAAGCAGTATCGTCCATATTGAAAATCTACTTCGCCGTATATCCCCCTTCCTCTATGATGGCCTTTAATTCGGCAGGAAACCGTTTTGCCGCCTCCGTATCAGCTGATGCGCACTCGCCTTGTATTTTTCGGTTGAAATACCCAAACCTACGCTGAAAATTAGTAAACCAACCAGAGCTAGCTGTAAAGGGTTTTACTTCTTCACCTTCCACCTGGGATTTCAAATGCTCATAAATCTCACACATTTTTCCCTGACAATATTATATGGCAAGTTTGTTTGCTGTTTATTCTTAATGCTCATCCATGTACTTAGCATTTTTTCTATTCTCCATAATATCCAATCGCGCATAGGAAGACTTAGCCACAGTTATACTAACACCAGCTTTTACATTTTTCTTTATTTTTTCTGCATTTGCACGGATAGTGCGCAGCATGCTTTCACTGATATGCATCGCCCGTTTAATGGCGACCTCACACTCATAACGGGCCAACGCTTGTAATTTTACTTAAAGATTTATTGCCTTTCTCGCTCTTTTGGGAGTGGAAGCACTTCCTCAATCTTTTCCTGAGCATTTACTGGCCATGATTGTACAGTATATAATCTGTAAAATATAAAAGAATTGAAAACACAAACAGATCGAATAAGAGATATATCCACGCACTATGCTTGGTAAAGAGACACTGAAGCACATGGACACATGGTGGGAAAGAGCCTCCGAGGTGGTCGCTTAGTTACTAAAATTAAAAAAAATATTGATTTTTTTTTGCGCAAGCATTATTCGTGTATTTCGCATTTTTTTATTATTATTCTTTGGGGGTGTTATTCCAATTTCGCGTATATTAACAACACGTAAAAAATGAGCTGAGTATATATATATATATATATATATATATATATATATATATATATATATATATATATATATATATATATATATATATATATATATATATATATATATATATATATATATATATATATATATATATATATATATATATATATATATATATATATATATATATATCTATATATATATATATATATATATATATATATATATATATATATATATATATATATATATATATATATATATATATATATATATATTTATATAAATATATATATATATATATATATATATATATATATATATATATATATATATATTATATATATATATATCGCTATTTCGCGGTTCACCTATCGCGGATTAAAAAAAAAAAAAAAAAAATCAAAGATTATTATGACACCAGGATGGGCCAAAAAATTCTAAAATAAAACAGCCTTTATCAGTAAAGAGAAACAGAGATGGAGAGTGTAATGACCTGTCAGATGTGAAGGGATTATAAAAGATGTGTAATGAATATCCAGCTCTCTGCTGGGTTTTAATATACCTCTGCATTACTTTCATGATATCTATTCCAATAATTCTCCTTAGATCTTATTATTATTATTGGCAACAATAATTTTCCTTTGATGATGATTGTGGAGATTATTATCATCATTATTATTATTAAGGGCTCATCATTGTTTGTACATCTGTTGATTTATTTACTTTAATAAATGTGTACAGTGCCCCTCCCTAGTTGGCTGGGACAAAGAGAGTGTGGGGGGTTGGGTAGAATAGAATGTTGGAGAGAGAGACATCTTTAAATAACTCTTGTTCATTCAACCAACACTACATTATTTATTGTAAAAATAATGGTTTAATTACAAATTCGTAATAATAATGATATTAATAATAATAATAATAATCTCCACAATCATCATCAAAGGAAAGTTATTGTTAAAAATAATAATAATAATTATAATAATAAGATCTAAGGAGAATTTTTGGAATAGACATCATGAAAGTAATGCAGAGGTATATTAAAACCCAGCAGAGAGCTGGATATTCATTACATATCTTTTATAATCCCTTCACATCTGACAGGTCATTACACTTTCCATCTCTGTTTCTCTTTACAGCCTGATAAAGGCTGATTTATGTTATCATTTTTGGGCCGTCCTGGTGACATAATCATCAAAAAAAAAAAAAAGGTGTTCCTACTTCGCGGAAATTCACCTGTCGCGGCCGGTCCCGGAACCGAACCCCCGCGATAAACAAGGGATTACTATATATATATATATATATATATATATATATATATATATATATATATATATATATATATATATATATATATATATATATATATATATAGAGAGAGAGAGAGAGAGAGAGAGAGAGAGAGAGAGAGTGTATATATGTATGCAGTAATCCCTCGCTATATTGCGATTCACCTGCCGCGAATTCAGTGCATCACTCATTTTTTTGGCGAGAGAAAAAATAAATAATAATAATAATAATGATTGTGACAACAGGACAGGCCAAAAAACAATAAAATAAAACAGCCTTCATCGGGCCTGGGCACGAAGAATATATAAAGAGAAACAGATGGAGAGTGTAATGACCTGTCAGATGTGAAGGGATTATAAAAATCGTGTAATGAATATCCAAGAATATCCAGTGTAGCTGGTGCCATGAGCCATCTTAAAAATGCATCCTCCTTCGCAGCTTTCAAAGGCAATCTATATAGTTTCTTTTGGACAAATAGTTGCTGCTCACACATTAACTAAACTTAATGATTTAATGCAATTTCTCTAAACACTGACCTCTCTATATGTAAACTGATATTGACTTCTCTGTTCTCCAAGTTAAGAACTAATTATTCTCATTGTAAGGAAAACAAATATGGTGATGATGCCGATAATAACAATTCTGTATCGAGTGTTATTAACATTATTGTTAAAATTTTTATTACAGCATTATTATTTTCTAGGAAAGCTACATTCAGTTTAACTGTATGTATTACCCTCTTACTTATTAGCTCAATTACATGTCTACTTATAAGTCACTTTTAATCTTAGAAGAATAACCATTGTACAAAAATGGAAATAAATATTTGTTTGTTTGCCTCTGTATCAGCTGATGCTTATTCAGGCACCATATCTTACTCATAAAATATTTATTTACTCACCCTATTTGGGGTTTATCTGTTTTCAAGATTATAGATTATAATTAATATTCCTTGGTTCTGAACATTATTCTATCTATCGACCATGCTGCATGAAATCTTAACGTAAATAAAGTCAGCTGAGAGAAAAAGAAAACGTATGCAATTCGTTCAAAGAAAACGTATATCGTACTGTACATGGGAAACTTAAATTAAGTATACTGTATATGTATTCTCTACGCGCTATTTCCCTGATGATATTATATCAAAAGTTTGTGTGCTGTTTGTTCCTAATGCTTTTTTTCAATCTTCATAATATCACGTTCATATAAATTTACGCTTGCACGCTGTTATTAATAACGTAAAGGGTGATTTGTTAACAGTGCAGGGAGGGTTTATACAGTAATGGTAAAAATAAATGTAAAATATCTGTAATAAATATGGTGCTCCACTTCGCGATTTTTCACCTATCGTGGCGGGTCCCGGAACCAACCCCCCCCCCCCTGATAAATGAGGGAGCACTGTGTTTATATATATATATATATATATATATATATATATATATATATATATATATATATATATATATATATATATATATATTATATATATATATAATACAGGGTATATACTAGAGCTCTATGATATGCTATAGAATTTGGGACTAATGGTGGCTCGTAGCTAAAATTACAGGGGGTGCTGCTTCATTGTTCTAATATTGTTAAAAACAAAACAAACATACAAAAAGAAAATTTATACATAAACTTGATAAAATCCTAAAAAAAAATGAAAATTTACTTACAAATAACCTAAATTGTTACAGTTCAAGCTCGATCCGTTCATTTAAAAACTAAAGCCATTCTTTTTGTTATACTTTGCGTGAAAAGATTAGTCATTTTCTCCTTTATCTGTGCATGACTGTTGAGGAAATTTTTCTCCATTTAAAGCACTGCAAGTGCATTTAATCTTTCAGGATTCATAGTGCTCCATAGAAATGGTACTTTTCTTTTCAGTGTTGAAAAGCAGCGTTTTGGCTCTGATGTAGTCGTTTAGATTGTTTTCTAAGAAAAATTTCAGCAGCTCAGTTAATTTACAGTTTTCATGCCTATCGGATCTACAATAGAATTCTTTTAGTTCAGTTTCAAGCATTTCTTTGTCAATCATGAGATATGCTTCAGTGGTCAGTTTTAATAAATTTTACTCACCAGCACAAGTTGCCTAGACCCACCAATAACCAACTCCAGGTAATCCAACCCAATTCCAATACACTGGGAGGTTATTATGTCTTAAATTAACTAGGAGTCCAGGTGCTTCAGTCTACTCTACAGTCATTTCCTTAGCTCAAGTCATAGCTGCATCTCTCAGTCATTTGACCACTCTCTCTGCCCAGCTAACCCACAAAAACATACCGTTGTGACTTCATTCGTAAATATGGCAGCAGTCGTGACGTCATTAGCAAACACAATAGCTTACACAAACTAACACCCTCGTCCTTCTTCCTTCCCCCTCCCGTGTCCTATGTATTCCTTTACATAGTCTATTCCCTGATGGTCCACATACAAGTGCTGTATGTGATATACTATGCTTTAATTTTATCCTTGCTGATGGCAGCATGAGTTGCTCTGGTGAAACCCCCTTCTTAGTGAGGCAATCAGCCAGCTGTCCCAATGAATCCACCCAAGCCACTTCAGCAACATCTCACGTAGTACTGCTATATTGATCCTTAATCTTCTATCATCCACACTCCTTGAATGCAGGGAATCCACCAGGATCTTGTTGTCAATGAAGGTCCAAATCCTTAGATTTCCACAACCAGATATTTTCTGCAGTATTCTGCCTAGGTACACAGCCATCTCAAGGCAATCCAGTAAAGCCAATGCCTCCATGGACAGAGTGGACTTAAGCACCCGTCTGATCCGTTTTGACTGCCAGTAGATGGGGCATCTTTTGTCATCATCACTCCGCAAGAATATGATAAAACCTCCTTGTGACCCACTACCCACCAGGTTAGCAAAAGAAGCATCTGAAAAGCACTCAAGGTAACAATTCTCAAGCCTTGACATTCTTGGCATATGCAGCCGAATCTTGTCTGTCTTCACTCTAGATATGGCCTTGTCAATTTGCAAGATGTCAGCCACTGTTGCCAGATTACATGCTGCACTCAGTTCACACATGTCAATGGCAGTGTCTGGACGGGTATGAGTGACAATCCAATTTAACTGGCCTACCAGTGCTCTGTATTCCGATCTTTCCAACTCTGACACTTCTCCCGTCTTCACATTTGCCTTTTACGACTGACTGTCATGGAAGTCAAGGTGGATGCATAATCTAGCTGGTCCAATGTAAAGCTGCCATCTTTGTATGAGGTGATGTTCAAACCTACATACTTAAATGCCTTTGACTCAGAGCTTCCAATCAGAAAAACTTGCTTCAACTGGTCTATCACTTTACTCTTGAACTCTGGAGTCCCGACCCAGAGAAAATCATCCTCATATATACAGATCACGCCCTCAATCCTTTCATTCCATCTCCAGTACAACATTGCCAGATCCAGTGAACACACTTGAGCACCAAGATCTGTTAACTGGCCTTTCACTCTGAGGTACCAATGACGGCTACATCACACAAGCCATGTAAAGTCTTTCTCAGCTTCCATGGCCGGCCATCAGCGAACTCTGGAGGAGGGCATAGATATATGTCCCTACTGATTTTATTGCCCTGCAAATAGGCTGCCTTAACATCCAGTGAGTGACAGGTCCAACCCATGGCCGCAGTAAGTGATAATGCCAAACGTATGGCTTCCATTGAGCATGCCAGGGAATCCTTGCGAAGTTCACCCGTGTCCTCCTCAAATCTTCTTGCCACCAGGCGTGCTTTCACCACCATTTGTCCTCCCTTTACATTCTCCGTCATAACCCATCGCACAGATATAGTCTTTTGGCCGACATCTTCTACCTCTTCATAGACTTTATTGTCCCACCAGTTCTGTATTTCTTTTTCCTTAGCACACATCACCTCCTCAGAGTTGAGGAGAAGTATCATTTCTGTACCCTCATTGATAGTCTTCCAGGTGCTAAAATCTTGGGTCATATTCACCCAAGAGATGCTCCCATTGGAATCCCACCAAAAATTGTAACAGTCTTTGTACTTTCCTGTGGCTTTGCCAGCCCGGCTCACAACTCGTCCAGACACGGGCACATCTTCGGGCTCTCCTGACCTATCATCATCCATCGCCTCTGGTTCACAGTGCCCATCATCACTCTCGGACTTCTCTGCCTGGTCATGCTCTCTAGACACCACTGGCTCTGGCTCTACATCCTTATGTTCCATGGCCCCCATCCACATAACTGTCTCTTACCTCCCCAGCAGAAACTGGAACCCTTGCCAACCTACATGCATGGGCCCTCACATAAACTCCCCCATGCCTCACTAAGAATTGCTTTCCTTCTCTGCCAATTATAATCCTGGGTCCATGCCACTCGTAACTGTCATGTCTCTTGTAAAAAACCTCATCACCATTCTGTACATTATCAAGGTCACTAGCACGAATGCTATGTTGTAGTGCCCTGGCCAGTCATTCATCAGATTAATTTTTCAAAAATTCTTTCCTTGCTAGATGAAGAGCATTCAAATTGTTCCTCACAATTTCTAATGTCCCAGTATCTTCCAGTGTGGGGGGATCATTGGTATACTCCTTGGAAAGTCCTGGGTTGTGACCAAACACGAGCTGATTAGGGGAAAATCCAGAGAAATTAGTGAGGGCATTTCTCGCCAACACTGCCCAGGCCAAGGCAACCTCCAAGTCACATTTACTTTCTTGTATGATTTTCTTTACGATAATCCCATTTACCGCATTTAATCGCTCACACACTCCGTTGCTCCAGGGGCTCTCGGCTGCAGTGGCCATGATTTTAATGTTGAATGCCTCTCCCAGTGCCCACATCTCTTCATTGTTAAATTCACATCCGTTCTCCAATAGGACTTTCATTGTGCTCCAAATATAACAATCCAACTCTGGGACAGGGCCTTGATAATGGTGACAGCCCGTTTATCCCTAATGACTGTTGCTGTACAGTACCGTGTAGCCAAGTCAGTGATGACGAAAATGTTTCGCACCCCTAACCTTAAGGTCTAAGGCAATTGCCTCATTGAACTGAGATGCCATAGGCAAACTGACTACAGGGCGTGGTGTCTCTTTTCCAAATCTAATACAAATTTCACTCTCCTCTGTTTTAGTTCCGAGTTCTTAATCCCTGCATTTGTAATGAGTTTCATTAGCTTAGCCACTTTAGGGTGTCCAAACTGTCTGTGGAGCTTGTAAGCCATCCTCCTCACATCTCTTCCCTGTAAGGCAGTCACTCCACCGAACTCCTGCACTAGTCACGTTGATATTGGTTACAAATAGTAGCCTGATACTGATTTGTTCAAATCAATAATCCTTCCTTGAATCTTAACTTGGTTAGTTGCAAAGTTTATTAACATCTTTGCCCTCTCAGGAGTAATGGGATGTTACAATCCACCATGTGATTACCTAATTGTGTTTACGGGAAAGAGCCCAAAGCTCGTATCTTCCCGTCTCCTGATCGGTTCCATTTTAGACTTAGTGATACTTACCATACCTGTCCTTAAAACTATGGATTGAGATAGCATTAACTACCTCCTCGCTTAGCCAATTCCAATTATCAACTACTCTTACACTGAAAAAGTATTTCCTTACATCCTGCAAAGAAGTTTTCTTACGAAGCTTCAAACTATGACCTCTAGTTCTAGAGCCAGCCATATCAAAATATCGATCCCTATCCACTCTATCATAACCATGAAGGAATTTAAAGACTGTCACCATATCCCCCCTCACTCTTCTAGCTTCGAATGATGGTAAGTCTAATTCCCTCAGCCACGAAACTGGTGCCAGAAATACGCAATCTCAGTTATGATGAGAGGCTGGGGGAATTAGACTTACCATCACTCGAAGCTAGAAGAGTGAGGGGGGATATGGTGACAGTCTTCAAATTCCTTCATGGTTATGATAGAGTGGATAGGGATCGATATTTTGATATGGCTGGCTCTAGAACTAGAGGTCATAGTTTGAAGCTTCGTAAGAAAACTTCTTCGCAGGATGTAAGGAAATACTTTTTCAGTGTAAGAGTAGTTGATAATTGGAATTGGCTAAGCGAGGAGGTAGTTAATGCTATCTCAATCCATAGTTTTAAGGACAGGTATGATAAGTATCACTAAGTATAAAATGGAACCGATGAGGAGACGGGAAGATACGAGCTTTGGGCTCTTTCCCGTAAACACAATTAGGTAATCACAATTAGGTAATCACCAATAAAACATGGCAGAGTGACTCGCTTGAGGGAGGGAATAGTGACCCCGTCGGCAAAGGTAAATGTGGCAGCCAACGATTTTTCAATTTTGCCTCTGGCATAACCTGTAAAGAATGACAGATACACTGCCTCAGTGTCCCCTTCATTAGGAGAGTTTTCATACGCATCTGGACAGTTCCATGCCCAGTGGTATCGTGAGTCACAAAACAAGCACCTTGACATCTTACCATCTGGCCCTAGAGGATTCTGCCTTCTTCTTGTGGACGGACGGGGGTATCCCCTTAACCTAGTTGATAGTCTTCCCCTACGACCACCTCGGGACCTACATCCTCCATGCTGAAAACCTTTTACCTTAAATGCCTCATCCTCCTTAATATCTTCCTTTGCCAGGAAGACCGGTTCACATTTTACTCCAACTCCACCAACAGCGCCAGGCTGTACATTAATATCCCTAGCAAATATGCGATTCAAAGCAGCTTTCATATTATTATATGTCGCATCAGAGATGGCCGATATCACCAATTGCTACTTACTGTCACTCATATTGCATGAGGCAAGTAGCATGAAAGCCATAACTGAGTCTGGGAGTGTCACACTTTGGGAAGTAAACAAAAAATACGTATGTTCAAATGCTGACACAAATTTCCTAAAATCTTGATCACTCTGCCTCCTTAAATAATAGAGGTCATGGATTGCTGCAAATTTCCTCTGCCCCGCATCTGCCAAAAACAAACCATCAAGCTTAACTAACAATGTCAAACACCATCATCTCTTTCTGGATCCTTAATCTCAATATCAGAGGAAGCCAACCTCGCCCTTCCTTCAAGTGACAAATGCTTGTTTTTTCTTTGGCAAATCCGTTAATTTAAGCCAGATCTCAATATCTTTCCTCCAATTTTCATAGGCCAGCTCACCCACAAATTTCAGTGGACACTTGCTGCTGCGGGACCATGCCAGTATTGATCTAGGAACCACGTTCTGCCACCAATGTTAATAAACTGTAACTCGCTAGCACAAGTTGTCTAGACCTACCAATAACCAACTCCGGGTAATCCAACCAAACTCCAATACATTGGCAGGTTATTATGTCTAGAATTAACTAGGAATCCATGTGCTTCAGTCTACTATACAGTCACTTCCTTAGCTCAAGTCTTAGCTGCATCTCTCAGTCCTCTGACCACTCTCTCTGCCCAGGTGACCCACGTAAACATACAGTCATGATGTCATTCGTATATATGGCGGCAATTGTGACGTCATTAACAAACACGATAGCTTACACAAACTAACAGTCAGTACTATATCTTCTGTAAACAGTTCATTCTTAAAACTAGTGAAACTTTTCTTGTTGAACAATTTAGCAGCTACTAAGTGTTTATTGGAAGAATATCTGTCTTTGAAGGATTCTCACAGTACTTTGAGTTTCCTCTTTCTAAAATAGCAGTTTTGAAATCTGTTATATATTCATTGACTTTTAAGCACACTAATTTCTCGAGATTGCATTTGGTTCTTGTGTTCCGTGTAATACTTTGCTCCATTTCTCATTACTAAATTAAGATGATGTGCATAACTGAATGAAATGTGCATTACTATTAAATTATTTTATTTTAGCTTGAACTCCTGCTTTTGCCTGACATGACATTTGCTCCATCATATGTCAGAGCTATCAGTTTTTGTCCATTTCCTTGAAGGATTATGTTTGATTGTTCTAGAATACATTATATATGCCATCTGCAGTTTGATTCTCAAGAATAAAGAATCCCAAAAAACGCTCAAATATTTCTCCATTACACGTACCGTAGAACAATGACCATTTGAGTGTGTTCCGAACGTCTGCTGTGTCATCACCCATGACATCTACAAAGGAAGCGTCTCTAATTTCTGTCCTTATCTCCTAGTGGTATATATGTAGCAGGCAATCAAGCCTCTCATTCTGAATGGTCTTAAAAAGACCGTACAGGTTTCTAAGTGATTCTTCAAATCTGGATCTAATTTAGATGCAAATTATTAATCCTCTAAATACCCCCTGGATTTACTGAATCGTCTTTTTCATGTCCACGTAATGGAGTTTCAAAGTCCACAAAAGAAAATAGTCTATTATTTTGGATAATATATCATGGTTCTTTTTAACCATTATCATTGATTGAAAGTCTGTAGATCTCACTAAATTTCTCCTTAATATTTACGTTTCCTAAAATTGACAGTGAAATCACATTTTCAACATGCTTCTTTAGATTCTCATGTTTTACAATATTTTCTTTCATTTTACTTATATTTCTAAAACTGTCTTTTGTCCACGTCACATCACCTCCAAACAGCAAACACGGGAAGCAAAACAATGCATTTTTTACTACACAGCCGCAGAGCCAAGTTTCCGTTGGTACCTTTCAGTATTAAAGCTACGAATATACATCTTGTTGCTTATTCATGGCTGAGATATTTGAATATCAGGTGTTGAACTGCCTCTTTTCTTAAATGCAAATTTCTCATGGAGAGACAAATGTGAAAACTTAAGCTGTTGAAGTTCACTAACAGTCGCAGAACTTATTTCTTGGGGATGCAAGGAGGCCATGGTTAAATTATTTAAATTTTCTGTATTATTAAAAGTACCGAAAAAACTATGAATTAAATAGAATAGGTGGAAGCATGATAATCACCTAATTCTACATTTTATCACATTCAAGAATATGGTACACGGTTTTTAAGCACAACACACACTGCATCAAAAAGAAACTCTACCTTACACTTGCACTACAGGTTCGGTACTGCGTGAGCAACAGTGCTCTCTCTACCTAGCATGCAGCTTCTTATCTCGGATATGTGCACATGCACACATGAAAACAATGGTAGAGAACTTAAGATCTAAATAGTCTGCTTGAGTGGTCAGAAAAGTGGCTAATGAATTTAATACTTCAAAATGTAAGGTAATGAGAATGGGTACAAGTGCAAGAAGGCCCAAGCTTGATTACTCGGTGGCAGGAGTACAGCTTCAAGAGACAGAGAATGGAGAGAGGTCTAGGAGTAAACATACTGGCAGATTTGTCTCCAGAAATGCATATAAATGGCATTGTAAGGGCATCATATGCTTCCTTAGCAAATGTAAGTGTAGCCTTCAGGCACATGGACAAGGAAATGTTCAGAAATATTTATGTAACCCATGTGAGGACAAAACTTGAATATGCAGCCCCCTTTTGGAATTCGCACTTGAAAAAGCACGTAGTTAAGCTGAAAAAACGTTCAAAGACATGCCACAAAACTGGTGCCAGAAATACGCAATCTCAGTTATGATGAAAGGCTGAGAGAATTAGACTTGCCATCACTCGAAGCTAGAAGATTGAGGGGGAATATTGTGACCGTGTTTAAATTCCTTCATGGCTATGACAAAGTGGACACTAGAATTAGAGGTCATGGTTTGTAGCTTCGTAAGAAATCTTTGCAAGATGTAAGGAAGTACTTGTTTAGTGTAAGAGTAGTTGATAATTGGGATATGCTAAGCGAGGAGGTAGTTAATGCTAACTCAATTCATAGTTTTAAGAACAAGTTTGATAAGTATCACTAAGTACAAATTGGAACCGATTAGGAGACGGGAAGTTACGAGCTTGGGGCTCTTTCCCGTAAGCACATATAGGTAATTACAGTTGATAAACACCGCGTTGCTGGAACTGTGAAACACACACTTCCATACGAGGATTTTTTTTATAATTTTCATGGACTAGGGGATAGCTACTGACATTGAGCTTAAGGATTATATATTGTACAAGTATAAAGAAAGAATTAAAGAAAAAAAATCATAATATTGAATGTTATTGATAATATCGAGTAAAAATAGAGGGTGCTGCAGTTCCCCAGTGCCTATACACGAGACGCCACTATTTGGAACCAACTATTTTGAAATTTTCATAATCCCATCACCAGAAAGGACCCCTGTCTATTTTAGGTCATTCCTTATCATTCATTTATTTATATGTGAATGATTAAACTCTGGTAATCTTATCATGTATTACTTATTTACTCTAAATCTGATACAGTTTTTATTTATTATTGTATTTAATCTTGATGTGAGCTCACTGGCTATATTTGAGTGTAAAAGGAAAGACTCGGCTGCATGTAAATAATGATGTAGCTTTTAATATGAGAATTCCTGAAAATAATAGAGATCTGTTTCTCTTCACAAATAATAATTTGAGTGACATCACCAGATCGATCATCACAGAGAATGAGAATAAATTTAGATAGTGTACATAGCCTACTCTCTTAATGGAAATTATGTTTTTATATTTACTCTGAGATATTGAAGTAAATAACCATTTTTTTTTTCATCATCTAGCAATAGTTGATAAAGACTGATGCCAATATTTCTAACTGATTGATGTAATTACTATCTGTTCTTAGTGGATTTGAACCGAGATATTTGTTTGAAAAATTACAGTGTTTTTGCTGGGTGCAATTTCCTTTTATGCATCCTTGGTGAATATATGATACTCTTCAGGTAACCCACATCAAAGAGTAACTCTGCCAATATTGCTTTAAAGTAACATCTTGAAAAAGTCCTCTTCCCTCCCAATGCTGACTTTATATTCTTTTATTATGATTTGCTACATATATTGGGGAGGGTCCTCTTGTTATATGTTATTCCCCTGTGTTCTTTTCCTAGGAAGAGAGGTGTGTTAGTTTGGATCCCTTTGTTTCTGTACAAGTCTGCATTTCTGGAATTTTAGACTTTTCATTCTGCCTGTTTAGTATTGTAAGTACTATTAGTCTTTTAGAGATTTAGTTAACTGTTATTGGAGTTGGGAGCTTTGGCGGCTCAGTGGTAGAGCGGGCGAGTTGGGAGTGACTAACATGGGTTTGAACCCACAACAGGGCGTTAGGATATGCATCCAGCCTTAATCCCCCAGCTCTAACATGTCTTTGTCCATCCCCATTTGAATTGGGACTACTTGTGACGCAAAACGGTGTTCAGTAAACTGTTAATGGAGTTCATTTTCCATTATTCTGTAGTTGGTTATTTCCCTTTATTGCTGTCTCTTCACCCAGTATAGGAGTTCCAAGTTATTAGTCTTCCCATTAACTTCTTAACAGCATTTATTCCTGTCTCGTATCGTTAGTCTGTAAATACTGTAATCAGTTAATGGGTAATCATGCTTGGTTATTACATATTTTATCTTTTTCTTTGCGAGATAAAGAAATATATATTATCATTCTTTGTTGAATGCAATCAGATTTATGAGATTAACATCTTAGCTGTAATCCTCTAACTTTATTTCTTTTCGTTTGGGAATGCCAAAAAGGGCAACACTTTTATTGCTTTCTCTCTGTTATCAGCCCTCATCCATTACTGTACTTCTTTGTGTCGTCTTTACAGCTTGTATTCCGGTTTTGTATCTTTTGTCTGTGAGTACTTTAGTTAAACAGTGGGTAAGCATGATTAGTTATTGAAATATTTTCTTTTATCTTTGTGTAATGAAGGAATTTCTTTCATCTTGTTGAATGCAAAACCATTTTTCAATTGAACATCTTATTTACACCCTTTCCACCTTACTTTCTTTTCTTTGGGGGATGGCTACAAGGACAACATATGTCGTGAGATTCGTCCAGTGCTTGTATTCTATCAGCTGAATTGTTATCTAGAGTTTTGTTTTTATCTGTAGGTCCACAATCCAGTAACGTTGAATATGTAAATATATGACTGACCACTTCAAACATGGAGATTCAGATTGTACCTTTCTTTAGCATGCAACCTTAGCTCCCTTTAATCTGTCCTTGCTTGAACTTTGTCATATTTTATATTATTTTTGAAATTGAAATTTCCACTTACATTATAAGAGTTTCCTCTTGACTGCTGCATTACAATCATCTTGTATGAGGTTTTCTTATTGTTCCTGTAGTATGTAAAGGACACAAAGCTTGGTTTGCTCTTAACAGAGAAAAGGAAAAGGTTGAGGATCATTCACTCATCAATCGTGAAACGGTGCCTGCAAACCTCTGTGTGAGAAGGAGGCAGTAGCTCATGAGCCTTGAAAATCCAGTACATTTGTGTGAATTGTGACTTTTCAGATATACTCCCTCCTTTGGAAAAGAAGGAAATGGACGTCTCCAAACTTTGGAGGCCAAGATAAAAGCAGAAAATTTTATGATGAGAGCAAAGGCAAAAGATTCATATGGCACCTCATTTACACCTGCAGCCCTAGCCTTGGGTAGGGCACAACACTTTAAGTCATCAAATGTGAAAGTGACATTATAATCACCTTATAAATCGTTGAGTGCCAATGAGATCTTTCCCATAACACCATCTCACATGGGAGTACAATACATTTACCTAAGATATCACCATAAAAGCAGCCGTTTGTAAAGGAGAGAGGTTGTCCAATCACATCATAAAACTAATATAAAGCAGGTGAGAGACTCCCAAATGCTGTGGAAGACCTCCCAAACTCGAGCAAGGGATGAGTAAGTCAGCAATTGAGAGCAGTAAGAATGATAGCAAGCACACTTTGCTAAACATATTACTATCTTACATTTGCAGCAGCTCTTTTGTATGCTCATAGGTTTACAGTACTATAATGGCAGTGTCATAAACCCTTTGCATGTCTCCTGTGGTCTCGAACAAATTATCAATGCTCAATCCACCATAGGAACACAATGAATTGGTAGAATATAACTATGCCACTAGACTCTAGCCTTCACCACTATTTCCAATCTGTTGTTTCAGGAATCCCCCATATCTAGAGAAAATTTCTCTAAATGTTTTGCCCACATACTGGGCTGCCATACTGGAGACTACACCATTGTGAGGGAAGTATGGAAGTAGTCACTAGCACCGAACTCCGGCCCAATGGAGATAGTACATTCCTGTAACATACGGTTGCTTGCAATAAATATGCAGGAGATCTAGCAGATACATGCTCATGGCCCCATTCGCCCTTGTAAGGGGGTGGTCGAGCCAAGAAACACACATTCACCACAATCCACACATACCTTAACTACTCTTAGTTCTTTAGGGATGAAGGGTTACCACATTTACCCCCTATCACCCTGATTGGATCACCCACTAGGTAGATGGGCAAAGATATTCTACAGTGACACCCACAGTTGGTTTACCCTCATCACATGGCAACTTCCCTCACACCTGTCCATCACAGTTCACTGATTTAGCAGGTAAAAGAAATCCGTTTGGTCCGTGTCACCTATACACAATCTTCCTCCACTCATTCCTATCTTGCACGCTCTCTTTCCTGCTTCACTGACATTCCACGTACATCTAATGCTCTTTTCGTGCCATCCATCCATCTCATTCTAGGTCTTCCTCTTGGCATAATTCTAACCACTTCTGCACTTCACACTCTGTTATATGTTCATCTCTCACCCTTTCCATGCCTTCAAACCAACTCGGTACTCTGATCTAACCTATGCAACAGCTTGTTTTCAACACCATTCACTGCCTGACCTCTTCATCTTTTACTCTTTTCTATTTTAGATACACCAATCATACTTCTCAACCACCTCATCATTACATTCTCATGTTTTCTTGGTGCCCGGGCCTGATGAGGGCAATTTCTTTTGTCCATCATGGTGTCAAAAAAAAAATTTCTTTTCATCCTCTTTTGCATTTATGTCTGCTCCATACTACGCTTTAAGCACAATCACACCTTCATGTAACCTATTTTTCATGATACTTTTAAACCCTCTTCTTTCACTCTATGACTTCCCTCCGCATCCACCCATCCATTCCTTGCTGTGTGCGACCCGAGATACTTGAAACTCTCAACTTCAAGCAATTCCCAAGCCACACCTACATTAGAACTTGTTTTGCATCTCGTGACTTTACTTTAACCAATATTCATCCACAACTTCCTTTTTTCACACACCCTAACAAAGTCAGTCAGCAAATGATTCAGTTCATTTTAATATCAGCCACCAGTGCTGTGTCATCCACGAATAGCAATTGATTCAATTTCCACAACCTTTCATACTCACCCACTACTGGCGACATTACACATTTGTATATAACCCTGCATTTACCTCAAGCCAGTCACTCATAACATTCCCAACTCTCACATATGCTCTACTCCTCATGTAAAAACTCTGGACCCATTCAACAAACTTCCACTTATTCTAATTCTAAACAGTCGTAACACACTCCAAGACGCCTCTAATAATCCTATCACACGCTTCCTTTACCTATAAAAGCATAAAAAGTGTCCCTACCTTTCTCTAAAATCTCGCACAACTATCTTACCACAAACACCTGATCCACACATCCTCTTCCTCTCCTGAGCCCACACTGTTCTTCCCCAATCAAGCTCTTGGTACCTTTGCTAATTTTCTCAATTAACACTTCCATATACCTTACCAACAACACTCAACAAAGTAATTCCTCTAAAATTACTACACTAATTCTTATCTCCTTTCCCTCTGTAAAGTGAAAGGACACATGCATTCCTCCAGTCAACTTGGACCCTCCATTCTTCAAACAAATTCAACAACCTAACCATTCATTCTACTAATGCCTCCCCACCTTTTTGCCAACCATTCTACATCACACCCATCTATCTCTGGTGCTTTACCCGCTTTCATTGCTCTCAATGCTGAATGTACTTTCTCTTTTGTTATATCTCTATCTTTCTAACCATTAATTTTACTAATGCCTCCCCACCTTTATGACAACCATTCTACATGACACCCATCTATCTCTGGTGCTTTACCCGCTTTCATTGCTCTCCTTGCCGAATGTAGCTTCTCTTTTGTTATTTCTTTATCGTTCTAATCACCTAGCATTGTCATTCTCCATTCATTTCTCACAGCCACATTCTCTGCCTCTCTATCATCTTCATCATTCAGAAGATCCCTGAAATACTCAGCCCATCTCTCTCACCGTTATTTCATATCTTAGAAATTGCCCATCTGCTCCTTTTGCCGTCGCCTCCCTACCAGACTCATCTTTTCTCTCTTCACTTCCTTCCAAAGCATTTTTTTTATTCCTTTCATTCTCAGACAAGCATATACCTCTCCTTATATCTTATTATTTCTCTCTCTCTCTCTCTCTCTCTCTTTTGCCTCCCTCACCACGCTTTTCGATAACCTTCTCTTTGCCCTATACCTTTCATATGCCTCTACATAACCATCTTCAACCATATCTCAGACAAGCATATACCTCTCCTTATATCTTATTATCTCTCTTTCTCTCTTTTGCCTCCCTCACCACGCTTTTCATTAACCTTCTCTTTGCCCTATACCTTTCATATGCCTCTACATAACCATCTTCAACCATATCTTAAATACCTTCTTCTTTTCAACCACTACCGTACTGTTGGGGGTATGGGGAGTTGTTAAGTATCTGTTTTACTAAGGGGACTCAAAGTACTGAGCTCGGTTAATAGCTCACAAACAGACAGGACAGATATTTGTACTTGAACACCCCACCCGTTATACCACTACTCGGTTATATAAAACTCAGAATTCAACTTTCTTTTAATTTTGGAAATGCAATGACATTAAAAGAATTGAATTAAATTTTATGAAATGCTGCCTCGAATCCCGGAGGTGGTGAGCACGATTTCGTTTCCTGGCACCACAGATGTATGCCAAGACTTTGGCCTCAACTCGACGATTACCTCTGTCACACAGGCAGAGTAGAATAGAGGACACTGCAATTGCAGAAACAAAGGACACACTGTTAATAATGGGAAACTGAGAGCATGTGCACACATATAATGAGTTTCCAATATTATTCTGCTGGATGAAAATATATTGGTTAGTTACGGCTAACCAGCAATATTTATGCTACCATAAGAGCATACAAAGCCATTAATTCTTTGCTGGTATTAAAGGAAAACAATTTATTCACAATAAATGAAGAATAAGCAAGACAAATACAGTACTGTATGTAGTCCTTAAATTGTGGGCAACCACAAAAGTTGCAATGCTTATTACTGATTTGCAATTAATATGGTAAAACACTCTATTTACGATAAAGGAAGAATCTACTAGATAAATACAGTATTAATTCACTTTTGGTTATCAAGAACTGTTTGCAATGAAAAAGAGAGTGCAAAACCACCTTTTGAAGTATTTGCAACTTATAACTCAAAACACTTTATCCCCAACATATGAAGAATTAGCAAGATAAATACAGTATGCGTTCATTAGATTGCGGTTAACAGGAAATATTTGCAAAGCCAACAGGGTAAAATTACCTTTTAATTATTTGCAGTTTAACACGTTAGTTAAATGATTAATTATTTGCAATTTATATAGCAAATAGCTTTATTCACGAGTTTTTGACGTAAAACACTTTATTTACGATGATAGAAAGGGGTGAAATGAAATTAGAATTTATTAGGAGAAGGGATAGATTTTTACGGGCTCATAACCAGTCTTCAGAGGATGAGATTTTCGTTTATCACATTCAATGAAAAGAAACTTCTTAGCAATGTATATCAGCTGTAATTTCCAAGTTAAAGAATTACCTTTGGCAAGTGACATTCCAGTTAGGTAATCTACAAAATTTCGTTTGTATGGGAATGGAATCTGAGAAAAAATTCCTAGGATTTAGCCAGTAACGAATGTAACTAATTCTCGAAAAACCAATTTGCTTGACCCACGAGCTTTACCATACACTATCCCTCACCTTGTTTGTGCCAGATGAATTCCTGTGAAGATGCCACGTAAATAAGGTTTGAAATAACTTGACTGCTGAGGCGAGATGCTGCCTCTGGGATGTTTGGCCGCCAAATGAGGACGCTTCGATGTCCCTCCTGGTGACGTCATCTGTAGGATATATTTCTAGAGCAGTAACTGGCTCTTATATCATTTAAGGACTACTTTACTGGTGGTCCCTGGCAGGCAATTATAGCAGAGATGCAAGGGAGAGACAGTATTTTAGGTGCAACAAGTGGAAGCAAATAAAATAAAACGAGAATAATAATGGAAAGTTAGGTTACTGGTAAAAAATCTCTAGAACGTTCTTTGCGTTGTAGGAGACGGAATTTAAGTACTCAAATAATAAAGAAGCTACTGATATATATCTAGACAGGCTAATGACATAACAGCAAGGTCAAGTTTATAACAAAATTATCAGCAAGAGCTATTTTATCATAAGAAAATTGTAAAGAAAACGTATCTGATAGGTTCACTGAAAAGGTGGAAAGGTAGGAGCAGCCTTTATATCGGGACTCTGCTTCTACACGTACAAGAATAGTAAATAAGATAGATTTAAAATTAGCTATAAGCTAAGATATAAATTGAAAATAATCATAATCTGCAAAAGTCAAAAGTGGGAATTATTTTTTTAGCTAGGAAAATGACAGTTAAGTTACTAAATTAACTAATAAGGCATCTAACAGCCTCTGGTGACTTTGAGCAAAACACTCTGTCACACGCACTCACCTCCTCATTCCACCATTAACTACTTTTCCATTTACTTCCACCTGTTAGTCTCCTTCCACACACTGCTTCAGCACCTGATAAGAAAGCTTGGAGTAGTATGTGGTCCTGAGGATATTGTAAACATACACCAACTAGGTAAATATTCGAGGGAAGGAAAGCCGAGACCAACAAAAGTAACCTTTGAGAGAGGGGAAACACGTAGGGAAATATTGTTGAGAAAAAAGTCTAGTACAGTGGTAACACGCTGGCTTCGCATTCATGAGGTCGAAAGATCGGTTCCCGTCCAAGACCGAGAGTTTAAGCTGTTTACTGGCAGGAACTGCTGTGGGTGGACACCACAGTGGGGGGTTGGGGCTTACCCTGGCTGACGAATACCCATTGTATTGAAATGGAAATAAAGTATTATTATTATTAAAAGACCTTCAAGAATGCAAAGAAGTGTTCATTAGACGATACAGAACACAGGAAGAGATGGGAAAGATCAAAAACTTGTTGCAAGAGACAAGAAGGTTAAATGATGAAAGAAATGAAGAAGAGAAGAAAAATTTTCATTACAGAGTACTTCCAGACAAAGGGGAGATAAAGAAGATAATGACAGAAGATCAGGGGATGGGGCCTCATTAAGATTGCTATACACAAATGCTGATGGATTAGCTGGTAAGGCAGTAGAATTAAAAGATAGGATTCACAACAGTAAGGCAGATATAGTAGCAATTACAGAGACTAAGTTGAGTGAGGACATAAACAGTGTCACAGTTTTTCCTAAGGGCTTCAGAATACTAAGGGTTGAAAGATCTGAGAGGACTGGTGGAGGGATAGCACTGCTCATAAGTGAGAGGATTCAAGTTGAAGAAATATACTTGGCTATAGAAAGTGAGTTCAGGGAATTTCTTGTTGCTCGCATAAATACTGGGTCAGAGAGCATTATAATAACTGTTGTATACAACCCACCAAGGAACCAAAATAGGCTTGAAATTTATGAGGAAAGTCATATAGGTACTATTGAAGTCATAAACTCAGTTGTTAACATGGCACGGGAAAAAAAGTGTAGGATTTTG
Source organism: Halocaridina rubra (assembly GCA_037179515.1). Taxonomy (NCBI): domain Eukaryota; kingdom Metazoa; phylum Arthropoda; class Malacostraca; order Decapoda; family Atyidae; genus Halocaridina; species Halocaridina rubra. The sequence goes on from JAXCGZ010018919.1 coordinate 107,527, forward strand.
ATTATGGGAGACTTTAATCATAAAGAGATAGATTGGATAAATCTTGACCCACACAGTGGTGAGGACTCATTCGGGACAAGATTCCTAGATTGCGTACAAGGGAATTTCCTACACCAACATGTAATGGAACCAACAAGGGCCAGGGGTGGGGATGAGCCATCACTACTTGATCTAGTATTCACAGATAATGTGTTGGATATTGAAAATATTGAGTATGAACCACCAATTGGAAAGAGTGACCACTGTGTGTTGTTGATGGAGTATATCATTAAAGATATTCTTCCTGAGAGTAGAGGCACTGAGGACATGAGGAGGAACTATCCGAAAGGAGATTACATCAAAATGAATGAGCTTTTTGCAGTTATTGACTGGAGAACCTTATTTTACAACAAATCTGTACAAGAAATGTATGACATCTTTTGTGAGAAATATGGGAAGATAGTAGATTGCTGCATACCTGTCACCAAAGTAGGTGTAATTCATGCCAGAGAGAAATGGTTCGATAATAAGTGTAAAAGAGCTAAGGAGTGGAGAGACAAATGCTGGAAAAGGTATAGGAGGAGAAAAAACATAAATGCCTGGCAAACCTACAAAAGAGCAAGAAATGACTACCTAAGTAAAAGGAGAGAGGCAGAGAGAGATTATGAGAGGGACATCACCAGGAAGGCTAAAGAAAATCCCAAACTTTTCCACAGCTTTATCAGAGGAAAACTGAAGGTAAAAGAACAGGTTTTAAGGCTAAAGAGAGCGGATGGAAGCATCACTGAGACGGATGAAGAGATCTGCAAAGAATTGAACAAGGAGTTTCAGTCAGTATTTACAGTAGAAAATACCCCACCCCCTCAGATTGCAGTGATAGAAGCTCAAGGGCCGGTATTAGAGAACATCAACCTTACAGCCACAGAGGTATGCAAAGCGCTGATGGATTTAGATGTTCATAAAGCTACAGGTCCTGATGACATATCCCCTCATGTGCTTAAAAAATGCTCAAACACAATATCAGTGGCACTAAGTATCATATTTAAGGAGTCACTGGAGTCGGGGGAGATTCCAAGATGCTGGAAACAAGCAAATGTGATACCTATCTTCAAAAAGGGAAGCAGGGATACGGCTCTGAACTATAGACCAGTTTCCTTGACCAGCATAGTTTGCAAAGTTATGGAGAAACTACTAACGAAACATATCTCTCTTCACTTGGAATCCTTCAACTTTTTGACAGTGAGGCAACATGGCTTCAGAGAAGGTAGATCAACAGTAACAAACTTATTAGAATTTTATGATGAGGTAAGCCAAATCTTACAGGAAAGAGAGGGCTGGGCAGATTGCATATTCCTAGACTTCCAGAAAGCGTTTGACACTGTTCCACATGGGAGACTTATTAGGAAGCTGCACTCAATGGCTAGAATAGGTGGAAATGTTTTGGAATGGATAAAAACTTACTTAGAAGGAAGGGAACAGAGGGTTAGAGTAAGACACTCAGTGTCTGAATGGAGAAGAGTTAGTAGTGGAGTTCCACAGGGTTCAGTTTTAGGGCCACTTTTGTTCCTTGTATATGTAAATGACCTACCAGAGTCTGTAAATTCATTCATGAATATGTTTGCAGATGATGCAAAGATTGTGAAGAAAGTAAAAAACGAGAACAATGGTAGAGAACTTCAGGAGGATCTAAATAATCTGCATGAGTGGTCAGAAAAGTGGCTAATGAAATTCAATACTTCAAAATGTAAGGTAATGAGAATGGGTACAAGTGCAAGAAGGCCCAAGCTTGACTACTCAGTGGCTGGAGTACAACTTCAAGAGACAGAAAATGAGAGAGACCTAGGAGTAAACATACTGGCAGATTTGTCTCCAGAAATACATATAAATGGCATAGTAAGGGCAGCATATGCATTCTTATCAAATGTAAGGGTAGCCTTCAGGCACATGGACAAGGAAATGTTCAGAAATATTTATGTAACCTATGTGAGGCCAAAACTCGAATATGCAGCCCCCTTTTGGAATCCGCACTTGAAGAAGTACATAGCTAAGCTTGAAAAAGTTCAAAGACATGCCACGAAACTGGTGCCAGAAATACGCAATCTCAGTTATGATGAGAGGCTGAGGGAATTAGACTTACCATCACTCGAAGCTAGAAGAGTAAGGGGGGATATGGTGACAGTCTTTAAATTCCTTCATGGTTATGATAGAGTGGATAGGGATCGATATTTCGATATGGCTGGCTCTAGAACTAGAGGTCATAGTTTGAAGCTTCGTAAGAAAACTTCTTTGCAGGATGTAAGGAAATACTTTTTCAGTGTAAGAGTAGTTGATAATTGGAATTGGCTAAGCGAGGAGGTAGTTAATGCTATCTCAATCCATAGTTTTAAGGACAGGTATGATAAGTATCACTAAGTCTAAAATGGAACCGATCAGGAGACGGGAAGATACGAGCTTTGGGCTCTTTCCCGTAAACACAATTAGGTAATAACACTTCATTATTTCCTCAATGAAACTTTTTCCACTTTCTCTTTTACTATATTCCTCAGATTAGCCTTTTACTCAGTCTTTCTCTTTCTTATTCAATTTTCTCGATTTTAGCACATCTCTTCTTCTCGCTTCTCCTCTTTTCTCTCACTTTCTCTACTTTCCACTAAATAATGATCAGATATTCCACCACTAGCTCTTCACTGTACATTCACATCCAATAGTCTTCCAATTACCCTTCTTTCCACCACAGCATAATCCATTAATGCTTTGTCAGTTATTCTACCACTATCTACTCTGACCCATGTATTCTTGTGCACATCCTTTTTAAATTCATACCGTTTTGGCAGTCACATCTCTCTCAATACACATTTCTATCATTTTCTCTTCATTCTCATTCCTATCAGGTATGCCATACTCCTCAAGTACACCATCCACTGGCTCGAGATTCTCTACTCTAGCATTCAGATCTCCCATCAACACCACATTCACATTCAATCCCTGGTCTTCCACACACCCACTCAATTTTATCTGAAATTATTCTCTTTCTTCCTCACTTCTTTCACTGCCAGGGCCATATGCACTCACAAATACCCAAACATTGCATCCCAGTCTCATTTTAGCCACTATTATTTGAGATTATCTTTCCATTCCACCACACACTTATTTATCTCTTTACTTATCAACAGGGCCACTCCTTATCTTTGTCCCCCTCTCTTAACTCCAGACATCCTAATTGCCACACTAGCAAATGTCATTTCACCATTCCCTTTCACCTTACTTTAGCTCAGTGCAAGCACATCCATATCTCTCTCTGAAAACATAATCCCTATCTGTTCCATCTTATGCTTACTCTCATTTACACCACAACCACGCACATTCAGACCCAATTACTAGGGTTCTGGCTTGGTCTCTCCTGGCAGAATACTTCTGCATTTCTTGGTTAGTAGTAGTAGGATGGTAATACAGAGGAGGGGATTTCCAGTCCCCCTTGCTCTGCCCCTTTTAGTTGACTTTCATATCATGCAGAGGAACATGGAGGCGGTCTCATTCCCCCCCCCCACCCCAGAGGAAAACGTACCCTCAGATGCAAGGCTGTGCAATGGCACAACCCAACACCCAGGAACACTGGTTAAATGGTCAACCACTGTGGCGTAATGTAGATAGACATGACAAGAAACTAATTCAAAATCACATTTATCTACAAGGATTTTCACAATTATCCTGCCAACCTAGGACAAGATTAATGGGATTGGATGATGAGCACCCTCATTAACCAGATAGGACATCAAACTGTGTAGGGATCTTGCAAGGGGCAAATTGGGAAATAAAAGTTATAAAACTAATAAGAACATTTTCAGTAGTGTTAGATGCTCCCAGAATCCTAAACCCCATGGCGAGAATTAAAGTCTGAACATAAAATCAACTTAATTCCTCAGAATCTATAGAGCCCTGAGGGTTGTAAAACAGAAGAATATAAAGTGGACCCCCAGCAAAGAAAGCAGTAACTACGATAAATTCCAAAGTCCCATAATGAAAAGCTAGATGAATTAGCAGCCAAACCAATATTCAACAAAGCTCTTGACCAACTCTATGAAGAAAATAAATAGAGTATCCCCTAAAAAACAAGGACAAAGTAAAATGCAGCCATGTTTTGGTCACCCACAGAGGGGCAAGCATGAAAAAATGCTTTTCAGATTCTCCAAGGTTTAAGTGGAGACTCATGGCAATCCATAGAATGAGATGAGATATCAGTGATGTCAGCACTTTCTTTTTTGACAGAAGTTGTCTGTTGCTTGAGAAGTACCTTAGGGAGTACTGGGGACAAGCTTCATTTCTTTGTAACTCGACCACAAGATTTGGAATGGCTCAAACTTGTAAGAGCCAGATTAGATCAGACCACACTGCCTGGAGAAGGAAAAGTGGGGACACCAGCTACTATAGTTTCACACTACACTGGCACTGAGGTGAAGTCTTCTTCCACTGGGTGGTGCTGAACAGTCACAGATGTGATGCACTTTTTTTTTCTTGACCTGGTGCTGGTGTAACAGCATTGTCCACAGATCATTGAGAGGCCAGTTTGATGGCCAGCAGATGCAAAGGCTGGTTGGGGGACTTGTAGTTTATTCACTGCTGTTACTGGGCCAGTGGGCATCAGGTTAGAAATAATATATACTAATTCTGAAAAGTTATTTGAGCTGTGTATCTCATGAATTGTGGCAAACTAGCTGCTAGGGCAGAGAAGCCAGTCTCAAGCCCAGATAAATAGAGGGTTACATCAATGAAGGGCATCTGGTGTAAAACCTCTGCCAGGCTAAGATGCAGACAAATTACCGAAGTATTATGCCAGATTAGTCAAAACCCGGATTACCAATAACCACCCACGGTACTGGTAAGCAGGGTGCTGGTTGAAATTGGGCTACTGTTGGGCAAAGGAGGAGTGGGAGGCATATATAAATGCAGGAGGAGTAGGAATGTGAGGATGAGAACAGGTACCCTAGATGTTGGTACTGTGACAAGGAGGAGAGACTTGGTTGAAATTATGGAGAAGAAAAGTTTGATACACTGTGTTCAAAAGAGAAAGTGGAATGGAAACAAGGCTAGGAACAAAGGGGTGGGGTATAAAGTTTTCCTTTGGTAGCTCAGTTGACTGTAAATGGGAGGAAAAAATAGTGTAGGGATAATCCTGAAGGAAGATTACACTAAGAATGCTTCAGAGGTAGAGAGTGCCTGACAGAGTGATGAGTGTGGAGTTGGAAATTGAAGAGATAATGATGAATGTCATCTGTGCATATGTACTACAAATTGAATGTGAGACGAAGGAGAAGGAATCTTTCTGGAGTGAGGTAGATAATGTTGTGGAAAGTGTACCCAGGGATTATAGAGTGGCAATTGGAGCTGATTTAATTAGGCATGTTGGGTAGGGGAACAGAGGTGATGAGAAGGCAATGGGTAGGTATGGTGTAGGGAAAGAAATTTGGAAAGGCAGGTAGTGGTGGACTTTGCATAAAAGAATGGAAATAATTGTGGAGAATACTTATTTTAGGAAAAAGGAGGAGCACAGGGTGACATAAAAGTGCCTGAAGAAGCACACAGGTGGATTGTCTATTGTGCAGGAGACCCAACCTGAAAGACTGGAGACTGAGGTGGTGGCAGGGGAGAGTATAGCCATGCAGTATTGGATGGTGGTCTGTAGGATGACCCTGGAGACGAAGAAAAGGAAAAGAGTAATGATTGAACAAAGGATCTAATGGTGGAAGTTCATGGAGAAGAATCTTGTATGAAATTCAGAGACGAGGTTGAGCGGGCAGTGGCTAGCGATGAAGAGCAGTGGACGACTGGGCAAGTACTGCAAATATTGTGAGGAAGACGGCTTAGAAGGTCCTTGGTGTTATCTCTAAAAAAATACGAAGGCTTTAAGGATACTTGTTGGTGGAATGAGGAGGTCTAGGGAAGTATAAGAAGGAGAATTGCAAAAACGAATTAGGATGGCTAGGGTGATGAAGAAAATTGACAAGAGTACAAGGAGATGTAGAGCAAGACAAACAGAGGTGGCAAAGGCTAAGGAAAAGGCTTGTGATGAGGTGTATAAATACTTGGCTATAAAGGAAGGAGAAAAGGACTTACTGATTAGCCAGACAAATGGGGCCGAGCTGGAAGGATGTGCATCAGATTAACTTTATAAAGGACGATGATGGAAGTGTGCTGAAAGCAAGGAGAGTGTTGAGAAGGTGGAAGGGATATTTTGAGGATCCAATGATTGAAGAAAATGAGAGAGAGAAGGAAGGACAGATGATGTGAAGATAATGGATCACAGAGGGGAGCTAGGAATAGGATAATGAGAGAAAGAGCTGTTGGTCCAGATGATATTCTAATGGAGGCATGGAGCTGTTTGGGAGAGATGGCATTGGAGTTTTAACCAGGTTTCAACAAGATCATGGGAGCTGAGAGGATGTCTCAGGAATGGAGAAAAAGTATTCTAGTACCAATTTTTAAGAAAAAGGGACGTGCACAGTGATGTTGGAATTATAGAAGCATCAAGTTGAAAATTTGGGAAAGAGTGGCTGAAGCTAACCTGAGAAGGTGTGTGAAAATTTATTAGCAGCAGTATGGTGTTCTGCCAGAAAGGAGCACCACATATGCAACTTTTGCTATGAGAATCCTTATAAAGAAGCATTGAGAAGGCAAGAGGAGTTGCAATGTGTATTTTTGGATTTAAAGAAGGCATATGACAGGGCACTGGGAGAGCTGTGGTATTGCATGAGGAAGTTAGGAGTAATAGAGAAGAATGTGCAGGTGGTGCAAGATATGTATAAGGGTAGTATGACAACAGAGAGATGTGCAGCAGGATTGATGGATTGGTTCAAAGTGGGATGGAATTGCATCAAGGATCGAGCCTGAGCACTTTTTTGTTTGCAATATTAAAGGACAAGTTGACAGACGAGATCAGACAGGAGTCACCATGGACTTTGATGTTTCCAGATGACACTGTGATCTGTAGTGAGTAGGGAACAGGTCAACGTGAGCTTGGAGAGGTGGAAGTATGCACTGTAGAGAAGGGGAATGAAAGTCAGCAGGTGCAAGACAGAGTGCACAAGTGTGAATGGGAAGGAGGGCAGAGAACTCGTGAGGTTGCAAGATGTAGAGGTGAGGTGGTGATGATGGATTTGGCTTAAATATTTTGGGACAACTGTTCAAAGCAATTTGGAGTGGCATAAAAGTGAAGAAGAGAGTGCAGATAGGATGGAGTGGGTGGAGAAGAGTGACAGGAGTTACATGTGATAAGGGTACCTGCAAGAGTGAAAGGTACTGTTTAAAAGACGGTAGTAGGATCAGCTGTGATGTATGGCTAAAAAAGTCTAACCAACAAAGATAGGAGGCAAAGCTAGAAGTGGCAGCGATGAAGATGCTGCAGTTTTCTCTAAATTCAACAAGGATGGACATGATAAAGAATGAGGTTTCAGTGCAGGTAGGATGTTTGGGGGAAACAGTGAGAGAAGAGAGACTGAGATGGTTTGGGTATGTACTGAGGAGGGATGAGGAGTACATCGGAAGAAGGCTGCTGAGGATGGAGCTGCCAGGCAGGAGGGGGAGAGGAAGACCAAAGAGAAAATTTATAGATGTGGCGAGGGAGGACATGAGGGTGTGTGGTGTGACAAAGGAGGATGCAGGTAAAAGGAGGCTAACATACCCTTCTCAAATTTAGACTCAAGTCTTCATATCCACCCATGGTAATGGTTTCACATTTATACAGGATACAGTTGCAATGGAGGCCAATGCAGGAAATGCGGCCTCTGAGGGGACTGTTGGAAAGACGTCCTTAGTTCCAGAAGCACTCACAGTGTGATTTTGCCTACCTATATCAGCATTATCTGAGACACTTACTTAATGATGATTTAATTTTTTTTTTCTTTGACAGCCTGTAAGACAACCAAATTGGAAAACTTATTCTTGCTTGTCATTCCATATGCTGCTGATGCCTCCTTGTTTACAGGACAATCCACTGAGTAAGCCAAGTAGGACTCATCACAGTTTGGACATTAAGCCCTTCTTTAAAAACTTATAATTGTTACACTTAAAGAGCCAAAGAGCAATGTGATTATAGTTGCAAAAAGAAGACAAAATCTTTTCAGGAACCGCACTAGAAAAGCAAAAAGAGCATGGGACCAGGAAATCTACTGTTGATATACCTAGTAAATTCCCTAACTGCCTGACATAAACTTACAGAGGTGCACTACCTACTCAGTAGATTAATAATTGAGGCTTTCCTTCACTTCATGGAGATTGGCTCCTCAAAAAAACTTTTTACAAACCAATTTTAATCCTCACATTGAATAGCTGATATCAGTAAACCTTCCAACGTCCAATCCTAATAACATTTAAAAGATGCAGATCTCTGATTATAATATAATTTTTCAATTTTATCACAACCAATTCATATGTCATTTGTCTCTATATTCAACATAACTCTCTTTCCAAAGGTCTTTCAGTGACAAGAGATGCTGCCTAGCCCTACAGTCAAAACCACCATTACCTGATAGTTTCACTATACAGGGGGTTCTCGCTATATGCTTTCCTCGATTTATGATGTTTCATCACTACAACACAGCTCCCATAAATTCTTAATAAATAATTTTTTCGACCTATGTGGTTTGTATGGTAAATACAAACTTTCCGCGCTGAACAGTTTCTAAGCATGGCAGACAAATACGCATCAAGCAGCACTGTTGTATATGTATATATCAATTTAATGGTTTTATTTATTCATTGTTTATGTATATGGTTATATGAAGGAATTAGATTGAATTTATTTACAAAATTACCAAATTCATGGTCCTAAATACAATCTTTATGCGGAACACTTTGTTGAGCCTGGCGGACTAATACTTTGTCACACAGCAATGTTGTATAGGTATACACAGGGGGTCCCCATTTAACATCAGGGTTCTGTACCTGACAACCGACTTAAACCGGATTTCAACATAAGTTGGAAAACACCTAAATTCAAACCTAGGTCCCCCACCCATGCTAAAAATAAATACTCTAAAATATAGAAAAAAATATAAGTTCTTAATCCAAGACGTAAAAATGGAAAAACTAAACTATGCAGTCTTGCTTACCTTTACTACTTTGGTTGGCTTGCATCTGGATACGGAATAACTTCAGGACCCATATCTAACCTAGGGTCGAACGACTCAACACCAGTGAATGAGCACATGAACAAGTGGGTGACGCTTCGTCTTTCCCCCTTCCCCATTTTCACAGCATTAAATAATCTATTTCGACTCTCCTGAATCAACAGGAGGCTTACTAGGATACGGCATAGATGTTTGTCATCCAACCAAGCACTTACAACATCATGATGTTGAAAGTATGTATCCACAGCAAATGAGCCTGATAAACAATATGGCAGACAAGAGGTTGAGAAGCAAAGATTTCACAATGGCACTTCTCTTTAAAATGCTTTCTTATTGGTCTTATAGTGTTGTCCTTTTGTTTTCTCTTTTTCTCCAAAATTTACAATTGGTAATTTTGTAAATAAATTAAGTATAATTCCTTCAAATAATTAAATACATATATAAATAAATAAATAAAATCATTAACTTGATATATACGTATGCTACAATGTCGTGTGACTATTCTTCTGCCAACCTCAACGAACTTTTTCTCTTAAAGATCGTATTCAAGGCTATATATTTTGATAATTTTGTAAATAAATTAAGTCTAATTCCTTTAAATAACCAAATACATACACAAATAAATAAATAAAACCTTTAACTTGATACAGTATATACGTATACAACAATGTTGTAACAATTCTTCTGCCAGTCTCACAAACTGTTCATTGCACGGTTTGACTTTACTGCCAAAGCCAGGTAGGTCAAAAACTTGATTTATTATTAAATTATTAATTGGCCTCCAACGTAATAGAGGAACGACGTAATATGGGGACCCCCTGATATCAAGTTAATGGTTTTATTTTTATGTTTATTAATTTGATTATGTGAAGGACCTAAGTTTGAATTTATTTATAAAATTACCAAATACATTTTCGTAAATATAATCTTCGTGCAGAACACTTGGTTGAGCATGGAGAATCTGTCATCACACGGCATTATATTGAAAAGATGCGTCAACCAGTTCCCACTCATACGCAATATTATTCTCGTGCTCATTTGCTGGGCTTAAGCCGTTTTATTGCAATAAATGGTGAGCTGGTAGTGTTGAATCTTACTTCTCACATTTAGGAACATATAATGGTCATGGTTGTTTTGAACACATCTCTTGTACCAACAGATTTGGTATTTTAGTTTTTAACTACTCTAGCTGCACCATTTTAATTTGAGTATTGTTAGGTGAAAACGGCATTCCCTCCTGCTGTTACTCATGTTGGATTCATTGATTAGTATGTTTTCTTTCTTTTAAACTTACCGGTACTTAGTCATTACTTACTATGTATAAGACTATTACCAAAATTTATGATTCTGCAGACTACAGGAAACAGGAATGAATGTCACTCATTGAAATTTCTAATGGTCAATGGTAGTCATTCTTTTGAAGTAATTTATTTAAGGTACCTGCAAATTATGATTATTACAGCCTTCATTGTTTGGGGAAAGTATTTTGCTAGACATGTTAAATTTTTTAAATCTGAACCCATTTTGGACTCTCCGCTGCTAGTTTAGTGAGATTTCCTTGCATTAGACCTTAGTTTTGGTTTGTCAGGCCACTTTAACAGGGTATATTTCCCTGCCAGTGGCAATCTTTTTTAAAAAACAATTTCCTTGGCAACTACTGCCATGATCTTCACATATCGACATAGGCTTGTTTTGTGATCTGCAAGCACACCCTATGCCAGTAGACAAGACGTACAACAGCTTTAATACGAAGGGACTGGAATAGATGAACAAATTGGCCCCTGCATTCTTATTCCTTTGATGGGAAGAAAAATCCTGCTGGCTAGTACAGTGGTAACGCACTGGCTTCGCATTCACGAGGTCGAAAGATCGGTTCCCGTCCAAGACCGAGAGTTTAAGCTGTTAACTGGCAGGAACTGCTGTGGTTGGACACCACAGTGGGGGGTCGGGGCTTGCCCTGGCTGACGAATACCCATTGTATTGAAATGGAAATAAAGTTTGTTTTTACTGCGTTATTAGTCTCAGACAAGTTTGGCTGTCAGCAAATTGAATACAATCCATTTACTTTGTCCCTTTGAATAAGAGGCAGCAATGTGCATCATTGATGTCGACTTGGAAAGAGAACCTACAAAAAGGTAGTGTCTGACTTAGCCACATTTTACATCAGTTTCTTGCAGGCAGTGAATATATTTTTGGTCCTGAAATGAAGGCCTGTATGTCAAGGCCATTTCTGTTAAGACATTACAAATAAAAGGATTATTCATCTCTTCTTTTCACTCCACGGGAGTTCATGACTGAACTGATAAACGCTTTTTTCAAAGATTAATTCTCAGAAAAATGCTTTTCTTGATTTTTCTCTCCAACTGCAGTTATTTGAATAAAAAAAACGACTCCACAAGTTATTCAAGTCGCTCGCCTTATTGCTTAGGTTTAACCCTTTTTCAAAGCATCCAGGGGAATGGTGTTATAATCCCCACCAGACTTGTTCAGTCTTGGTTCCACATCAGTAGCCAAAACATCAACTATCAGTACTCACTTTTGTGCAAGCTTTAAATTTGTTGAAGACGAAAATCAATATCTCCTCCTTCATGCATGACGAGATTATTCCATGTTCTAACAAGCCTCAGACTTTCTATCAAGAGTTAAACAATAATTTTGTTTTAGTATTAAACCTGTTTTAAGGCTATTATTTCTTGGGTAACAGTTTGTGTTTTGAAAGATAAATCATACTGGCAAACTGCTTTTAATGCACCACATAATCATAATATCCAAGTGAAAAATATTTTCAGGAAAACTAATATAAAACATTAGTAACCATCCAGATAATTATTTGAGTCAGAAAGGAAATCTAAGTTTCTAAAAACGTCCAATCAAATGTTTACATCAAATTTTCACCTCCACATATCAATACTTCATACCTAAAAGGATACAGAAACTCTTTACATTTACTCTTAGTATTTATTTAATTTAACGGTTAGACTTAGCAACTCGTTCAAGTTCATCTTTCTTCTTGATAGCATAGCTGTTGGATGATCCCTGAAATGAATATGAGATATACAAGTAGACGAAGAATGCCAGATATATACGCAATCCTTGATAAGTAATCAAAATATAGTCTTCCAGTGCAAGTTTACGGCTCATTACCTACGACTCATACTATGTGATAAGAGTATCAATAATTACAATAAAATCAAAGTATTTTGTTTATAGCAGCTATTATATTATGCCGCAATCCAGTACTAGTATATCAATATAATGACTTAATGATGCATATATTTAGAACCGTTGACCCTACTGTTGCAGATATCAATACTGCACTCTTAATCCCTGTCAAGAAAGCCGACTAAAAGGAATAACAGTCACGGCTTGCACTCCCTTAATTTTTGTTCACTGCCACACAACTCATAGATGGGGTGTATAAGTAATGTAGAAGCATTGTTACAAACACTACCCCCCCTTTCTTTTTTAATTACACTTCTATCTGCTGACTAAGGTGTCATATAGCATCATATTTTTTGTAAGGGGGGAGAGCTAGCAATAATTCATTATCATGAACAAAGTCCTGCAATACTTCTAAGAGAACATAAAGAAGTTCTACAGTACACCTATCAAGCTCAAGTTTTACAATGCATGAGAGATTTGATTACATATCAAAATACTAACCAAAAGAAAAAACTAAACCTTTCAGCTAAAGCAGAAAAGAATATTAAAACTTCAAACATTAAACCCTACTTGTTGCAAAATATGAGTAAACATTAAAATACCTTGCACCAACAGTAGTACCTTTTCGTCTACTATGTCATTGAAAAATATAATGCATACAATTCTGCTTTAAAAAGCAAAACCAAGAGACACGCTTTTACAGTTGTAATACTAACAAGTTACAGCTTAAGTGCAAACGAAATAATTTCATATAAAGTATTATAACACCAATAAAAGCACAACTTTTTTTGTCACTATTAACCACCACCATAAAGGTAGACAAAAGTTGGAGCTGGGAAATAAGGCTGGATGCCCTTCCTAACACCCCACGGTAGATCTTCCTAGTCTAACACTCTAATTACTGCACTACTATGGTCCTCAAAAGCACAACCATATACGTTATACAACTTATTCTGGTTTAGTTTATAAGTAATGAAATGGCAATACAGGAACGTGTAGGCTTATCTAACTGCAGGGCACAAAATAATAGATGAAACTTACATGGGTAACAAAAACCTCCATGTTCCATATTAAGAGACTCACCTTAGCAGCATTGATAAGCTCATCTGCAAGGCATTCAGCAATGGTTTTGATGTTGCGGAATGCAGCCTCACGTGCACCCGTGGTTAGCAGCCAGATAGCCTGCGGGAAAAAAAATGTAGTAAAAATTCTCTTTTGGACGAAAAATCGCAATAACTGAAGGCATGCTGCTACTGGATGTGTAAGAACACATCACTAGATTCTGCTAAAGCCTTAAGAAAGTAAGCCCTGCTAGCATCAGTGGGATAGAGGACCAATATATAACTATAAAAATGTTACAAATGATAATAAAGTCATTAAGCAGACTAGTACTTACCATTTCAAATTGAAAATTCATAAGTAATTCTAAATTTCATAATGGTATTTTCTTTAAAGGTCAGAAATAATCTTGCAATCTGCCAGGTATTTTCCTATGTTCCAAAGGATACTATCAAACTCCACTTACTGCGAGCATGCTCTTAAGTGGTGCTAGCGAATCCCTGGAATTGATCTAGCACACTCCCGACACCTTAATGATAATCATAATTATTAAGGCTTTAAAAGGTGCTAACTATATACCAGGTATGTTATTAACAATTTCATGCTACAACTTATATTCTTAGTATATACTGTACAATTCAAGTAGGGAACTTTTTAATTAACCAGTAAAATTTTATATACTCAATTCCTTGTAAATAAGTACACATATGTAAATGTTAGTGTATTTTTCCAGCCTCTAATGTCACTTCACGAAAGAGTTTACAAAGTGGCCACAACTGCAATAAAAACACTGACTTAACAGCTTATCATAACTCTCCATGCCTCTTCTATCAATTGTTCTGCAGCAAGAAATGCAAATTAGTGTAAGAGGTATTGTCAGTCTTCTATCTTACCTTATTATCTCTCGAGAACTTCATAAGGGAAATAAATGGGATCTATCAGTGTACCCTTCAAAATTAATATTCCCGTCAGTCACCTTCCATAAATCACAAGGTATAGAAACTGTTATACTAGAGTAGTATATTAGACATGGGAGTTTAGGCCCGATTAAATAAAATGGAAGGATAAATCCTACTGACACAAATCTATCTAAAAACTGAAGCCATCCTGCTAACTACTGACGGAGAACATGACACCATGTTCTGATGAAGCCACAAGACACCCTTCCAGCATCAGTGGCATAAGGAACCAAAAAAAAAATATAAATATTGCTCACAATACTGCAGTAACTTGATTGGCAATTATATTAAACTTCAATTTTAAAAATTGTAAATACTTCTGATTTCCGATTTGGCATTTTCTTTACCTATCAAAATAACCACTGATTTTTGGCAAGTGTTTTCACATGTTCCAAAAGACACGATCAAACTCCACTTACTAAGCGTAGGCTCTTAAGTGGTGCTAGCGAATCCTTGACATTGTTCTAGCACACTCCCGACACCTTAACAACAATTATCATCATTAAGGCTTTAAAAGGTGCTACTAACACCATACAAGGTGTTTCACTTCATCAACAAGTACAAGTAACACTCTAAATTTCAGCAACATCAATCCAGTATATGTCATTCCAATAATATACAAAATTAAATGTTGTACAGCTTCTAAGTACTGTATAAAAGTATTTACATAAATGTACATGTACATATAAACAGAGGAAGCTGTAGAAATAATGTTCTGCATTATTTTAAAATATATTCTTACAAGTACATTTTACGCTCTAAATTGGGTAATGAAAATGGTTGCTATATCACAGCAGACCAGAAGTGTCCCTACAAGTAAATGATAGAATCTATGAAAAAATATCCCAGAATACTTGTTTCGAAAATAAGTGCAACACAAAATATAAGGACAGAAAATATTGGAATAAACATGTTCAATTTTTAAACTACTACTGATCGAGAGGCAATGTGGAATGTTTTGAGGTTATAGGGACTTGATGGTAGACTGTTGTAAGCAGTGAAGAGTTTGTATGAGGGCAGTAGAGCTTATGTTAGGGTAGGGAATGAAGTGAGTGAGTGGTTATTGATGGAGTCGTAAGAGGTGTGAATGAGCTAACGAGTGGGAGCTGAATCAGTTGCTGTTTGAAGATAATACAGTGGTGGTGGCAGATTCAGAGGAGAAGCTGTGTCAGTTAGTGTCAAAATTTGGAATGGTGTGTGAGAGAAGGAAGTTGCGAGTGAATGAGGGAAAGAGAGTAAAGTTATGAGGTGTACAAGAAATGACGATGGTGCTGGATTGAATGTTATGTTGTATGGAGAGACACTTGGGGAAGTTGATCAGTTTCAAGTATTTAGGCTCGGTTAAAGCTGCAAATGGTGGAGTGAAAGCAGATGTGTGTCACAGAGTGGATGAAGGATGTAAAGTGTTGGGTGTGTTGAAAGGAGTGACGAAGAATAGAGGGTTAGAAATGAAAGTTAAGAGAGTTTTGTATGAGAAAGTGGTTGTGCCAACTGTGATGTATGGATCAGAGTTATGGGGTATGACAAAAAGTGAGACGGAAACTAAATGTGTTTGAGATGAAATGCATGAGGAGTATGACTGATGTATCTCGGTTGGATAGGGTTAGGAATGAAGTGGTGAGAGCAAGAACGGGTGTGAGGAGAGAATTGGCAACCAGAGTAGATATGAATGTTCCGAGATGGTTTGGCCATGTGGAGAGGATGGATGATGAAGGACTCCTGAAAAAGCTGCAAATGGTGGAGTGGAAGCAGATGTGTGTCACAGAGTGAATGAAGGATGTAAAGTGTTGGGTGCGTTGAAAGGAGTGACGAAGAATAAGGGTTGGAAATGAAAGTTAAGAAAGTTTTGTATGAGAAAGTGGTTGTGCCAACTGTGATGTATGGATCAGAGTTATGGGGTATGACAAAAGGTGAGACGGAAACTAAATGTGTTTGAGATGAAATGCATGAGGAGTATGATTGATGTATCTCGGTTGGATAGGGTTAGGAATGAAGTGGTGAGAGCAAGAACGGGTGTGAGGAGAGAATTGGCAGCCAGAGTAGATATGAATGTTCTGAGATGGTTTGGCCATGTGGAGTGTATGGATGATGAAGGACTACTGAAAAAGGTGTTGAATGCGAGAGTTGATGGGAGAAATGCTAGAGGATGGCCTAGATTTGGGTGGATGGATGTAGTAAGGAGAGTCCTGAATGATAGGAGGATAGATGTGAGGGAAGTAAGCGAGCGTGCTAGGAATAGGAATGAGTGGCAAGCGATTGTGACGCAGCTCTGATGGGCATCTGCTGTTACCATGGGGATGCATCTTACAGAGGTAGCCCTGAGGTAGGGGTCATAGGGGACATGGCATTATGAGGCGACACAGGTTGTGGAAGAGCCGGGAGGATGAGCTGTGGTACTCCGTCAGTGCCATCTGAACGGTCGCTAGCTCCCTCGTCATTGCCCATAGTGCAAAGTAATCCCCCTTTTTTTTTTTTATGTCAGCTACCCCAAATTGGGGGAGACAGCAAAGGTAAATGATGATGACTACTGATTGTCACAATACTGCAATATAAAGATCCTATGTTACCTCAGAATAATTACTAATTAAAACAAGTATGATATCATACAGAGTAATATTCAAGGTATATTTCTATTGGCACCGAGCCTCTGGAATTTTTTGTACTGATGATACTATGATTGTTGAAGTAATAATGACCAATATTAATGATAATGAGTGATAAAAATCATGATTACTGAGGAGGGTAGTCAACGTGTGACCGAGTCTAATTGTGAGAGGTGTTGCTGGCATCGGGCGGACTCTGCCCAACATATTGTATTCTCGCTCTCTAGGAAACTGATGACACCTTGCTATCTTTAGGAAACTGATTATACATCTCTCTCTCTGGGCTTAGGGAAGTGGTCTCACTTGCTCTCTAGAAAAGTGGTGAGAATTCTCTCGCACTCAGAGAAATTAATAATTCTCTCTATTTCTAGGAAACAGGTGAAACAAACTTCCCTGTCTTTACAATATGAGAGATACTCTCTCTCACTCTCGATAAAGTAAGGGAGGAAAAGGAGGGAAACAGAAACAGGTGATGGAGTTTCGTACATCTGGTTTGGGCTACCCAGCTGTAAGAAGAAGAGCACATGATTAGCCCTCATGCTTTTCTCTGCATTTCATATCGTTTTTCTTTCACTCTCTCTTTCTGCAATAAATTCAGTATTAGAGAACAGGGTAATATCATACCCGTTTTATTTCTTACATATATTATCTGATGTGCTCCCAGCATTTTGACAATAAGAATTTCATAAAATCATGCCTTATTAAAAAAATTAGTGTTTGAGCTCAAAATTCCTTAACACGGACCACGAATGGCACGGGATTGAACTAAGAGGGTTAAAACATATATATCCTTTACCACTGGTAAAATATGTAAGTCAGCTCTCTCACTCTAAGCCTGCCTGCCGTAATGATTACTTCTGTAATTCCTTTGCTACTTTATGTAATAATCTGATGGTAATTGGGCCGATCAGAGTGCATCCAAAAAGATCCATAATCTTAACATGAGATGTGTTTTAATCTTGTTACCAAAGGGATATTGGGTTGTAGCAGCCTAGAACTTATAGCAACATCACTTTTTGAACCTTAGAATTTGGCTTTTCCTATCACTTTGAAGTAATGCATGGCTTACTCCGTACAAATCTACTTGCACTTCTTTCATACACTTTGCAAACCCAGATTACTACTATATATATATATATATATATATATATATATATATATATATATATATATATATATATATATATATATATATATTGACTATTGTCTTTGCTACAGTTCGTGTATAAGCTCATTTTCTATTTTATAATTTCATTATCAAATCTGTGTTCATATGATACTGTCAATTTTCTTAAATTATGCAATTAGCAAAAATAAAAGTATGTGGATCTCAGCAAAATTTTTTAGGTGCTGAAATGTAACATCTCAGTTATCAAACTGTGCACATTTCTATTGTAACAATATATATACATCACGCCTCTACTGCATACACCAGCAAGACATGCTTTTTGTCACTGCAGTTGATCTAGGTTTACGAGCAAATATATCTGATGTGTTACAGTTGAGATTTAACCGTTATACATGGTAAATAATTTCTCTTTTCATTATAAAAGTTATGTATCCAATCAGATATTGATTAGCAGCAGTATTTTTAATTATCATCATGAACATCAAAAACAGCGACCTATATAACAATAAACTTATAAAGCTGAAGAAGAATTGTATACAACAAGGAGCCAAGGATATTACCCTACTTTGTTACTAATCATGATTTGCAAGCAACTGCTTTACTGAATCCGCTATACAGTGATCCCCGGCTGTGTCGCGTTTCTTGGTTCGCGTTTTCACTGTATCGCGTTTTTTTTTTTTCCGGCAAATTATTATAGTAAAATACCTATGAGTACACGAGTATGTCATGTAATTACCACTTCATTCACCGTAATTTTATCTATCACTTTCATATAAATTTACGTTGCATGCTGTTATTTATGAAGTAAAGGGTGGTTTGTTAACAGTACAGGGAGGGTTTATACAGTGTAAACGTAAAAATAAATTAATATATCTATGTACATATAGGCCGATCCTACTTCACAGTTTTCCTGTCTCGCGCCGGGTCCCGGAACCGAACTACCGCGATAATGGGGGGATTACTGTATACAACTTTCACACTTTTTTCAAAAAAACAAAATACTGTATACAGTGGCAGAAATTATATAAAAACTGCTCCTTTCACTTATCAAAAGATGAAATATACAGTAACCATGCAACATCCATTCCCCTTCGAAAACAAGCACTTTCTACTATCCCAAGCCCAACAAACACTTACATTCACATACACAAACATCACTATACTTATCACACCACACTTCTTTTTAATAGTATGTATTATTAATCATTGTAGGCCTAGTTGTATAAACATATGATAACATCAAGAGTATCTACCTACAGCCTGGGGTAGATGGACAGATATGTAAATTAGCGTAGTGATCAGGGTTTCCAAATCAGCCCGTTTCACACCGGATCTAGCACTTTTACGTTCCATCTATGTATATTATTTTGGTTTGCAAGGACTTTATGTGTTGAAATTGTTAGAGAGTTCCAGATCTTGAGGCAGAAAGCTGAGGATACATACTTCAATGTTTGTCGGATTACTTTAATATTTGCATGTATTAGCCATATAGCTGGCATAGGCTTTGTGTTGAACTTGAATATCTGGATATTTTGTCGTACTTATATTACAGAGAGGGCTGTCAGTTGATTCATATTATTTTTATTTGAATCTTCCAGGTTTTGTTTTAAACCACCCATTAAGAAAGTATCCTCAAGTGTCACAAACGACAGGAAAGGATAGCAAGAAGGGCAAGGCAGAAAAGAGGACTGCAGACACTCTTCAAGATGGGACTAGTAGGACCTAATACACAGGAAGACTCCACAGGCAAGGCAGAGAGGACAGCAGATACTCTTCCAGATGGGACTAGTAGGATGGAAGAATTTGAAGAAAATTTTGAAAATCCACTCTTCAGTTTGTGAGATTGACATTCTAGGAGGAGTCAAAAGTGAAACTAACAAAGAAACTGTAAACACAAACTCTGAAGTAGGAAATGGCCAATCAGTTGGTGTGAAGACAAGTAAGATTCTTTTTTCCAATAGAAGCAAGGATGAAGAAGAGCTACATTATGAGTGTTCAAATAGGAAGAATGCTAAGTCAGTTGTTAGCCTTGATATTGGGCGTATTATGAATGAATTTCCTACTCAAACAGAAATAGAAAAATATATTACCATCGGCCACATCCCACTACCTAAACAATACCAAATGACCTACACAAAAAACCTTTTCCAGAAAGTACTTTGAAATTTAAGGCCACTAATGGATAACTACACAAGAGAGATTGGCTTGTTTGAAGCCAAAAGAAAGACGCATTATACTGCTTTCATATCAACTTTTTTGGCACATCACTAGTAATTCATCTTCAAAATTGGCGAAAACTAACTGCTAGGCTCCCAGAACATGAAAGGAGCAAGTCATAAGGAAAGCTATATAGCTTGGAGAGAGCATGAGAGAAGTCATATATCTGGAAAAGGTACAAGATTTTTTGTTTGTCGATTGCAGCAATAACCAGTGGAAGAGATTGCTCAGTTAATCATGGGCACCTTAGAAGAGCATGCCATTCCTCTGCATAATTGCAGGGTGTAAGCATATGACAATGCTGCTAACATGGCAGAAAAGTACAATAGTGCTCTAGCAAAAATACGTGAGCAGTGTTCAGTGGTAATCTTTTTTCCATGCGGCTGCCCTACTCTCAATTTATGTGGAAACGATGCAGCTGAGTGCCTACCAGGAGCCATGACATATTTTGGAACACTTGCAACTATTTATAAATTGTTTAGTTCCAGTCCAAAACGATGGGAATTACTTAGACACACACAGGTTGTTCTCTACATGGCATGTCAGAAACCAGTGGTATGATAGACTTCATTGTATCAAACCTTATTGGTATACGTTAGCATTGCAAGATCTTTTATAGGTTACCTTAATGCATAGACAAGGAATAAAGTAAATGGAGTACTAGCATACTTAAAGTTTCATTTGCATGTTTAAGGTCGACGATTTGGTACAATATTTTGGCTGCCATAGACATTTGCAACAAGGTGATTCAAGTGAGAGATGCCACACTGGATGTGGAGGTGTCTAACATTGAAATTCGCCTTGAAGATTTGATGAAGTTACGAAGTAAATGGAAAGAATCTGGAATGAAGCCAAAGAGGTTGCATCAAATCTTGAGATGCAAATCAAATTCTGCCATGGGAGAGGAGGCAGGGGTCGGAATAGAATAAGGATGCAAGATGACTCAAGTACACCTGACGCCAACCTGGCGGAAATGACTGACACAGATGATTCCCAATAGAGTTATATTTCAGGAAAACAGTATTTTATGTTGTGATTGATAATGTTGTTGCAGGATTATTACATTTTAATGTTGTTAAGAAGTTGCCTGAAAATTTAGATTTTTTATGGAAATATCCCATAATGCCTGAAAATGAGCTACCAAAAAAAGCAAAAGCTTTAGCACATCAATACCCTGCAGATCTTAATAATGAAGATTTTGTAGAAGAAATGCAACATTTGCCAGCAGTACATAAAGCTAATTTTGGAAAACCAGAACTGAAACCTCTAGAAATGTTAAATTTGTTAAGACTTTAAATTGTGTGAAATATTTCCAAATGTTTGTGTTAGTTTGAGGATATTGCTGAAAATTCCAGCTACAGCAGCATCAGCTATATAAAAAACTATTTGAGGTCTACTATGTCTCAAACCAGACTTGCTGATCTAGCACGACTGAGTATTGAATCTGGCTGCTCTGGTATTGCCAGATAAATTGATTTTGATAGTGCTATATAAAATTTTGTAAACAAAAAAGCCAGGAAAAAAACATTTTAATGAGTGCTTTAGTTGAATGTTATGTTTGTTTTTAGTTTTTTTTTAAGAAAAGTATTTTCCTTTGAAAGAAATTATTATGAGTTTAAAAAGCATCTCACAATGTAAAAAACTAAAAGGAGCTTGATGAATGTAACTGTAAATACAGATTTATGTTGCTGCATTAAGTGAATGTTTGTTATATTATGGTATATCTGATCAAGGAAATAAAGCAAATATGAGAGTTTACATGCAGAATTACTGGACATTAAATCCTCAATTTTAAGAAAAATCTTTGCCTACCTCGAGGTCCCAAAAACGGTCACGTACCGCCTTGCAAAATTTCTCTTGGAGGCCCTAGGCATATTGAATATATAAAAAAGACACATTGGCTGTTATTAACTAGCTAAGCTTGATGTTTTGTAAAAGCATCATAAATACAAGCAATTAATAAAAACACTAATCTCAAAACTAGAAAATATGATTTCCTAACTGTTATTAACTGAAGTATACAAACAAACATTCCAACTGCACACATTGGTTAATGTTTATATAGCTTGAACACCATAATAGTATATACTTTAACACTAAATTTGACAAGACCATAGCATTTCATGCTCATTTGTGAAATTCTGTCTCTGGCCGGCAGAGATATCTTGTTTCCCAACTATTTTTCTCCCCCAAACCTACATTTATCATTATACATAGTATATCAATGACTGTTATTTGATGTACTTTCCCCCCCCCCCAAAAAAAAAAATATAAAAAAAAAAAAATATATATATATATATATATATATATATATATATATATATATATATATATATATATATATATATATATATATATATATAAAATTCATAGGACCGTTTATGGACACGGAAAATAAGTGTGCATAAAGAGATGTATGGTCAGAGTGATTAGGGAGGGAGACGGATACTGCCTTTGTTTTTAGCCTTGCAATCAAAGTCATGTCAGTGGAGAGGTTTGCTAATTAGTTCATTCAGGAGAGAGTGAGGAAACTTATGCTCAACCAAAAAATGACACCACTGGTGTGAATGTAAATATTTTAAGAGTAATATTTTTGTTCATATGGACGACAATGGCATCACGGTGCACTTAGACCCTAAATATTTATACACCCCATTGGCGTTATCGCGCACGAGGGCTAAGTGGGATTAGCATTAATAAAAAATAAAAAATAAATAAAAAAAATAAAAAAAAAATCTGACTTCTGAAGATCATTTATAATCTTTCCTCCCCTTCCTTTCTTACCTCTTCTACCAGATCTCAGTTCACGATGATTTTCGAATAAAAACATTAAAGTTTTAACTTAAAAGAAAAAAAAGAATGCAAAACAATATTAACTACATTTTCAGAAACATTTATTCAAGAGGCTACAAACCTATTAAAATTAATTCAAAATAGTCTTTAAATTAACTGAGGTGCAAACAAAAAAGATATAAAAAGAAGGGGAATTAAAACTATAACTTCTTCCAAAAATTATGGCATCTAAATGCATTCCACAAAATTTCTTCAATTAAACATTTGCAAACCCTTATTTACATCTTTTAAAAACCATATTTTTTTCTGCATTTTTTCCTGTGATACACATTTTCCACATCCAATATACAAAATAACCTTAATATCATACAATATATTGTGTCACGAGATGTCCCAGGCACATTAAACTCCATTCCTCAAGGAAGAACAACTAGAGAAGTTATAATGGCTTGCATATTATTCTGGCACGCTGGCTACACCTTAGCAAACAATGCTGTTACTAAGGCTTCAAAAGGTGCTTATAACAATGCAATATAGCAGCACACCCATACAATCAAATCAATATAATTCAAAGATGAATAAATGAATAGGGGATTTAAAACCAAGGAGAGCAACATATACAATACTGGACTGGACACTGCACAAACAAACCTCACCTGGTTGACACGACGGAGTGGAGATACATCAACGGCCTGTCTTCTAACAGTACCAGCGCGTCCAATACGCGTGGAGTCTTCTCGTGGGCCAGAATTGATAATAGCATTAACCACAACTTGAACTGGATTCTGAAGGCAAAATTAAACTATCAATAATAATATTTCAATGACCATAGATAAATTCAAAAAATTGTTTTTAATATCTGGTATATTCATGTGGTATGATACCCGTTATCATCCATAATATCGTCTTCTTTTAAGATTCCGGATATGCTACCACTAGCAGAAAACTACTCATACTAGTAGCTAGAAACCTTTCATTTTATCGGATAATGAATACACTTATTTTACAACAATAAATTGCATCTTCACATATAGTTCATTAAAACTTTACACCTAAAAGTCATGATGGTTTGTAATATCATAATTTTTTTTTTTTATCTTTGTTAGATTACCTAATCCTGTGCTAAGTAAGATAACTGAAAAAATATAATTATTGGTAGTTTCACCTTATCTAGCATAATCTAGCATTGAAGGTATCGTAAAGATCCGTTTGTATCAAAAGTTATTCACTGATAGTCTAAGTTATTCCAAGCCTAAAATGTTATTGATCATAGTTGAGCTTTTATTGACCCTATAGATAAGGTGTAGGAATATTTTTTAAAAAGGAGGTAATATGCTGTGTGTAAGGTGATGGATTCTGACTTTTATTTAGTAAGTTACTTTGTAGCACTACATTGTACTAATTAATTTTCTTATACCATTAGAGCTTATGCTGTTTCAGCGTAGTCATTTATTTATGTAGTTCTCTATATTGTCACATGCAAACTCAAGTTATGCAGGTGGACCACTTTAGGTGAATAAACTTCAGGATATATTGCTGTGATACGCTTGTGCCTTGAAAATTTGTCACCATAATCATTTCATTTGCTCGTTTATATAATTGAGAGCTTGAGCTCTGGATAATAAATTAGTAGTAGTAGGTTGGCTCATGGCACCAACCACCCGTTGCAATACTACAGCTGAAGGTGTTTTTGAACTTAAATAGGTCTGTCCAGGAAAGTTCGATGTTAAGTCTTCCTTCAGTTACAGTTCTTTTTTCTATGCCTACATGTACACTGAATATTCTTGGATATTCATTACATATCTTTTATTATCCCTTCACATCTGACAAGTCATTACACTCTCCATCTCTGTTTATCTTTATGTATTCTTCGTGCCCAGTCCCGATGAGGGTTGTTTTATTTTATTATTTTTTGCCCATCCTGGTGTCACAATCATTAAAACAAATTAAACACCTTCTCCCAAAAAAGTCTGTGCAGAGGTCTAAGTTACAGGAAAATTGATAAAAATTGAAAACTGATGTCACGGATCATCAGTTAAGCTGACTGTCGAGTTAATTATAGGTATGTAATAAAAAATAATTGGTAACAAACTAATAGTCTGTAAGAAAATAGCAATAGGTGCTTGTAGGAAGATCACACAGGACACAGATAATATGGTTTCTGGAAGCCCAAACATATCAATGCAAAAAAATGCCTTAAAAAAAGGAAACTGTGCAAAGTTAAAAAAGAGGCTTGTGTGTTTCCATAACTTGAATTCCAAAATGACATGATTGCACTTGGTAGCTTATAAAGATTATTTAACAATCAAGTAAAAACCACAAAATGCATATCAATTTATGAACTATCATAATACATGTGATCAGTTTTAAGTCAAAGACTACCTTTTCTACTAAGGGCTAGGATGATGCCTTCTTGCCAAAGACTTTGGTTTTGACAAGTGCAACCATTACCCTGAGTGAATGCCCCTTCTAACCTTAGACCTTGGCAGATTGCGAACCCTCAACCTGACAAATCAAGATTGCAAGCGGTACCACTTTGCCTAGTGGCCACGAACCACCAAAACACTGTACTTCATAAGGCAAACCTTTCGACATACCTCACCAGTAAGGAGATGGATGATTTCAAATGAGTGCTTGACAATGCGAACAGCAAGAAGTTTCTTGCCATTGTTTCTGCCATGCATCATGAGTGAATTGGTCAACCTTTCAACAATCGGGCACTGAGCCTTGCGAAATCTCTTGGCAGCATAGCGTCCAGCTGAATGAGGCAAATATTTTGCATAGGACTTCTTTACAGCAATATAATCCTGCAAAAATAAACAAATATAAATAAATTGTATACCATAAAAATAATTGTAAGTAGATTTTGCCTGATATAAATTGTATGTTGATTCTTCAAATAAATAATCTTAAGTACAGACACTTCCCAACTTACGAACGAGTTAGGTTCCAGAAGTTTGCTCGAAAGTTGTTTTTACGAGTTAGGTTCCAGAAGTTTGCTCGAAAGTTGTTTTTAAGTACAAAAGAGTTAGGTTCCAGAAGTCTGTTCGAAAGTTGTTTTAAGGTACAAAAAATAATGTACTGTACAGTACGTACATATGCAGTTCTGTGCAGTATTTAGGCTAAAGACACTTTACTACATAAAGCAAAGTATGCAGTATTAATAAATTTTAATACAGTAAAAACAATGTCTTAATACATTACAGTGCAGTAATACATACATTAATACATGGGTAGAATTTTGTTCGTATCTGCAAATGTTCGTTAAGTAAGGGAGCTTCTGTATTATATTTTCAATACTCTATGAGTTTACTATCTAAATTAGCACATATAATTATTCCTCAACACTTTTACATAGAACACTAAAAGCCTTCAAATAAAATGAAACAATTACAACATCTGACACCAAATAACACATCTACAATTTTTTCAGTTGCTCTAAAGTTCATTATAAACTAAGTTTTGACGTAAATTTTGTTCTTTTTCTTTATTATGGGCGCACCCTGGAATATAAACTACTCAAGAATGAGTGTGCAATAATATATCTTATTGCTCAGTCATAAATATAAAATGGGCTCTAAATATCTGGTCACACAAAAATTTAGAAGCAAATATCCTGGGAGTATGTTCCACCTTTTGTTCTATTAAATATAAAATTGCAAGGAATTTGAACGAAGAGACCAAAATTTAAACCTGTAGTATCTCATCATTTACAAGTCACTGAATTCCATGGACAAATGGTACCACACTGTATACGAGCTGTTCAAAAGTCTATGGAACTTTAGATATGACATATGCGTAAGTCAACAGGAGAATAATTATCGTGTATAACATATAACATAAAGGATATCTGATAATGACCACTATTAAATAAAAGAAAAAAATAGGGTTTTACCTGAAGTGACATGTCACTAAGTTGTACATCATCTAAGGACCATTTCCCAAAGAGCTTGATTTCTGGGAGCTCAGGAGCAGCCTCAATCACAGGGGCAGGGGTGGCTGGCGCCTCTTCAACTCCATCATCAAAGTCAGCCATCTGAAAAAGACAATGGGATTCTTCATTAGTTTTTACATCTCAATATAACATACTTTGGGGTAACCCATCATAAAACATACTCCATACATATTCTACAGGAACAGGCACTAAAAGCATTCTTTAGGAAAATGGAAAACTAACCAGTTTTGTTACTAAAAAGAAACTAACATGAAATGCTTTTCATTATCTCTCTGCATACTCAGCAAAAAGTGTCTTGCCACCCCAAAATAGGGATTCTCTATGCCAAACCGAATTGGTGATAAAAAAAAGAAATGGCACACTTCACATCATTAACAGTCAATTTGCTTGGCTCAATGAAAACACTAAATGTGTAGTCAATAATAGATGAGCCTCAGTAAAGGCAAAGATGCCTAGGGAGATTATCATGTAGGTAAAATCACAGCGTAGATGTCATTTTCCAAGTCATCAGAGCCAAACGCATAACTAGTATATTCTAATGACTTTGAAGA
This sequence comes from Halocaridina rubra, assembly GCA_037179515.1. Classification (NCBI taxonomy): domain Eukaryota; kingdom Metazoa; phylum Arthropoda; class Malacostraca; order Decapoda; family Atyidae; genus Halocaridina; species Halocaridina rubra. Next base: position 135,056 of record JAXCGZ010018919.1, read on the forward strand.
ATGGTAAATCGATATACATTACCAATGGGTACAGTATATAGGAATTTTTTTAATTAGAAATAACATAATGGAATCAGGATGTATTTAAAAAATCACTGCTATATCTAAGGGGGTTTAAGTTTCATCAAATACACGATTGTGTCAAATAGGTGGCTCTACAAAAGTGGAATTTTCAAAACTTTATTTCTGGTACATGCGCAAGCACTTCTTTCACTAAGAGACAATTATATTTCAAATTACAAACTTACCATTATTCAAGATAAAAATGATACTAAGAAAAACAATTTCATTGGGACTTCTTCATTGCACCATCGATCATCTCCCACATCTCAGACCAAGAGTTTTTAACGCTTTCTCGGACATTTTAATGAAGGAATTGTTTTATTATTACACTTGATCAAGTGGATAAGCTTTAAGCAGCAAGTCCTGCATATGGTAGCACCAGTCAACTCAGAAGGTTGAGCACACCATTTAATTTCTGGAGTCAAGTATCTTCAAGTGCTTGGACAAGGACAAAAATGCTAATTCCGCAACACTTTTTCAAAATCTATATAAATTAACTTTTCCACATTTCCCTATGCTAACCAAGGTAGACAAAACTGCTACCATCAGGGTCATCCTCACGTGACAACACAAAATATCATGCTTTCACATATCACCACGTTTGCTATAAGATTGAAGTCGGCTGCTGGGCAAAGAAGCATTGTTATTTACAAGAACTATCTGACACCGATATCAAAACCTTGAACAGTATTTGGTTTTAGTTCAGTAAATACGGAATCTAACATATTCCCAAGTTTACTTTCTAATGTTGGATAAATCCCCAAGTAGAAATTTATTTCTTCATATTGGTAACCTCAACCTTATTTACAGATATTAAAATATAATAGATCCAAAAAACACCTACATTCATTCCAATGAAGGTTAGAACTGTACATGGATATAATCTAAATAAGCCTTTCCTCCAAAAGGATCCTGAAACTAAGAAAAAGCATAATGTGCATAGCATTGCAAATGCAACTTTCGAGAATTAAAGCCATAAACCTTCATAATGCAAATAACATTGCAATATCCTAATTACGAGTCACAACCAATTAGTTTATCATAACTGCTGTGAGCTCACTTGATCCTATCCCTGCGAACTATCAATGAAATTAAATACGCCTCTGTGCAAGGGGAGGGTCTGCCGTGCCTCAGAGCTAAAATTTCATACTGTCCCTCTTCACATCACAGAGACTACTGACTCCTAAATTGGATAAAACACTGCCTTATGTATAGTAACATGACAACAGATGGCAGATCTAAATTTCTACTTCACTTCCTCCGGAGGGAATGGCGCACTTATTTGAAATTTTGTCTGCACAAATGTGGGTCGGTCACAGCTTACACCCTGCTAGAATATGTCCCTGTACGCTATGTTTAGAGTAAAGAGTTAAAAGGGTCTAATCTCTATCCAACACAACAGTGGATCTTCTAAAATGACTTGATCATTCATGTCAAGGCATAACAAGGAAGAATGATGCATATAAAACTGTTGTAAGGCAATTAAAGATGCCTATAGCCTCACAAGGCATTTCAGAGATGCCTAAAAGTGCCGGATGGCAGTGACACGCTTGAAATCCACCAACCGCCACGAGCATAACAGAGCCTAGTCAGTCGGCGATCAGGCCTTGTCAGGAGCAGATGTAACGTCCACAGCTTAGCTGGGCTCCCCCTTGGGGGCGGGAATCTGGAATCGTTCGTGACAGGAACTGTAGTAATTGGAGATCTGAGAAATAAGTGTAAGCTAGAAATAAATACATATAAAGAAGAGTCTTGTATGTCATCACCAGCCACGCTACCAACAGAAAGAACACCACAATTATTGGTGTAAAACAGTGGGATGAAAATCCCACCCTGTTGATAACCCTCGTGTTAAATAGTGCTCACACGACATTGGTGGCAGCGGTGGGATTGCAGGTATTTGTAAGAGGTGGTTATATTCAAGAGCCACCTCATGAAACAAATGAAGCCGGGCGGGAGGGGTTCCAGTTAAGCTGGATGATGCATCGACGCCCTCCTTTTTTTGTCTTGCCAGTTTCCAGAGAAGAGGATTCGTACCTCTAAAATCCTTTATATAAAAAAAAAAAAAAAAAAAAAATTAAAGTGGGAAAGGAAAGAAAGAATCCTCATACATGTCCTAACTTTAGTGAAAAGCGAAAGGAAGGGTATGGAAAATCCCTTATTAGTTAAATTACAAAGTATGTTCCCCCACGTATTAGAACTGAAGAAAATGGGAAAGAAAATGTCCCCACCGTCTTTGACCACGACATGAAAAGACAATAGTACTTTTTTTTTTCAATTTTTTTCCTAGCTTTAAGATAATTTTAAGTGAAAAAAACTCAGAGTCTCCCTTAGATATAAGTTTATTAGAATAAGTGCCACTGATAAATTGTACAATTTGCAAAAATCATAAAGTTGTTTTCTGCTTGAATATTATCATTGTTTTGCTTCAATATTATCATTGCTTTGCTTCAATATTATCATTGTTTTGAATCATGATTTATTCTTTGTGTTCATTGAGTTTGCAGAAGAATCCACTCCTCATTTCGTTCTTAGGTTGAGAGGTGGTATGCAGATCTTTGTAAAGAAAGATCATAGACGAATATGTTTTGTATTATGTTCATTAAGTTCTCATATCAGTTTGTCCTTGAATGGTAATTACATATTGTAATTGTTTTTAACTTTTCACTTCATAACAAATGTTTTGTTTTAAAAGTACTCTCATACAGCATGTCCAAATGTATTGTGTACTGATTGATTAATGAAATAGCTTAATTAGCTTTGTTCTTAAGTAATTCTGCCAATGTTTACTAGCTATAAAGTGATTGTGAATGTTTTTAGCTTTTCACACCATAACAAATGTTTTGTTTTAAAAGTGCTTGCATACATCATGTCCAAATATATTGTGTACTGTTTGATTAATGAAATAGCTTAATTAGCTTTGTTAAGTAATTTTGCCAATGCTTTCTAGCTATATGTTACAATTAAGAATACTTAAGTTTGATTTTGTGATTTTGATTACAATGCTTATTATAAAGAACAGATTTTTCTTTGTCAGTTTTTTGCACAGTAATTTTGATATTACTGTACTCTGTTTAGATAATGGTATGAGATTGTAATAGTTTCATAAGTCAGTTTCTTAGATAGTTCTGCCCCATTTTTGTAAAATAATGATAGTTAGAAAATTGTAAGGCTCTCAAAGAAGTATGTATGCTTCGTCTGTAGTATGAGATATTTCAGTTTGGTGGTGGGGAGTGTTGTAAGGCAATTAAAGATGCCTATAGCCTCACAAGGCATTTCAGAGATGCCTAAAAGTGACGGATGGCAGTGACGTGCTCGAAATCCACCAACCGCCACGAGAATAACAGAGCCTAGTCAGTCAGAGATCAGACCTTGTCAGAAGCAGACATAACGTCCACAGCTTAGCTAGTCTCCCCCTTGGGGGCGGGAATCTGGGATCGTTCGTGACAGGAACTGTAGTACTTGGAGATCTGAGAAATAAGTGTAAGCTAGAAATACATATAAAGAAGAGGCTTATATGTCATCACCAGCCACGCTACCAAAAGAAAGAACACCACAATTATTGGTGTAAAATAGTGGGATGAAAATCCCACCCTGTTGATAACCCTCGTGTGAAATAGTGCTCACCCGACAAAACAATGCAGAGCTTGGAAATGATCCCCGTAAGAGACCAAAGCTACTTAGTCTTTCAGAATCTACAAATCTCTTCTTAAAACAGTGCATTGCTGTTAAGCCAATGATTGGTAGCTGCGCTCACTTTATGTGAGCAAAACATTAGGCAAAATGTATTTCCTAAAGTCCGTGTATATTAGAGTACACCGTATTCTATACATTAATTTTCGCATTCAATATATAAGCAGCGACATTTTTTACATAAGGACTAGCACATACTAATTCTGATACTAATGGGTATACTGTACAAGGCTTTTTTTATTCCTATCTTGAGTAGTTTCACTAAATACAACACGTTTCATTTAAGTAATTCTAAATGACATAAAAGCTTCACATAATACTGTGACTGATTTTGAAAAAATTTTAAGCCAGGTAAGATTGCATTCTGACTGACAAACTGTACTAACTACAAAATAATTACTGTATTCCATACTGGAGCCATTTCAGTACTATCAGATATCATTTCTCCACCTCTTTTATCAAACTGTGCAAAAGCAATGAACCCCTAAAATTTTTGCATGAAATAATTTCTCAAAAACCTGCACCTTACAAAGTCCAGGAACAGCTCAACCCATGAGCTGGATACCGAGAAATTCTCAATACGCTTTCAAATATTTCTGAAGGAATCTTTGTATTAAAAAAGTAACCAAGTAACAACGCTAAATATGTACACTTATGGTGGAGGACTGTAAGTGTGCTTAGTTATCAATTTTTGGCTAGTACAGTGGTAACGCGCTGGCTTCGCATTCACGAGGTCGAAAGATCGGTCCCCGTCCAAGACCGAGAGTTTAAGCTGTTTACTGGCAGGAACTGCTGTGGTTGGACATCACAGTGGGGGGTTGGGGCTTGCCCTGGCTGACGAATACCCATTGTAATGAAATGGAAATAAAGTTTATTATTATTATTATTATTATTCTCACAAAATAGTTCAATGATTTGTTAAGACATCAGACAACCTCGATACACAAAAGCACAATAAGCAGGTCTACTAGGTAAGAAACATTGCATGTGATTTAATATATTTTCATCATTAATACAAACACAATTTTGGCATTTCTTAGTTGTCAGTGATGTTCCATTTCATACTGACTCTCGATACTATCTTAAAACTTTTAATAATTGTTAAATTTACTGTTCTTATATTGTATATTGTACACACTCTTAAAATTTATCTGATCTCATGCATTATTACCCTAACTTGCTCTACCCCTTTCCCTTTTCGGATTAGGTTAGGTTAATACCAAATAAAGTAGCCTAACCCGTTGGAATACTACAGCTGAGGGTGTTTTAAACTTTAATAGGACAGTTCTGGACAGCTAAGTTTTAAAACTTCCTTCAATTACGAATCGTTTTCTATACCTACATCTACACAGAATATGTTGGCATATTTGATAGAAATTTCTTATTCTCGCTTTACATCTAACAAGTCACAACACTCCCCAGGAGTCTCTGCTTTATATTTCTTCGTGATCGGGCCCGATGAGGGCAATTATCGGTATTTATTTCTTTAATTGCGCCCGTCTCAATTTGGATGTACAAAAAAAATTTTCCTATGGTTTTTGATGTCTTGAATGAATATGACCTTGAAGCCAAGAAAAATGTATGCTAACCTAACCCAACCAAACCTAAAGATAGTAATTTACGAGTTTTCAGTCACATTTCAATATCAAAACTACCTCAACTAGGGTAAAGTTGGCATATATTTTCCGAGTTTTCAAGGTCATATTTAAAACAAAAATAGGGAGAAAATATAATTTCCAATTCAATTTTGACATGGAGTACAAAAATTGACCCAATTTTTTTTACCGCTCTGGTGTCACACAAATCAGATTGCTTCAATACACACGAACCTTAACAGGAAAAAATAGCATAGCCCAAAAATAGAAGGGGTGCATAAAACGAATCTTGCCCTTTATATATTGTAAGAAAATTTATGTAGACTTGGTGAAATAAGGGTAATCTCGTACTATCCTACTAACCATACAGTAACCATTACCAAGAGTATAGATAGCTGTATGGGTAAGATCTACCACAGGTACTATAACTTGTCAACTTCTTCAATAACTGAAAAAAAGGGGGATCGCTATTTTGTACAAACGATAAACAGTCACACTGTCCATGGAGAATCTTATTCCCTTCACAATGATTGGTGAGGAAGCACTTACAGTCCTCTATAATGTGAGGGATTCCGTAGATGAGGGTTACCTAATGAAGCATTACACACACACTCCTTGTACCCAAGTAGAACTGGGGCACCCTATCCGAAACCTTCCATCCGCACTAAGCCCGCGGCAGCACGGGAACACATGGCAGCAGTTTGTTTACCAACGGTTTAACTTCATTACAAGCACTTCCATCCACGAAAGAGAACTTAATTAGCGTAAGGCTTACGTAAAAATAATTTACAGTACCAAAGACCGCAAATAGAACAAATACGCAATAACATATTCACAAGAAATCACTACTCAACTTACGTTAACCGCCTTCTTCCTCAACGATGGAGATGGGAAAGAACACGTTAAGTATCTATACATAAAAAAATAAATTTTCTATATATAATTAATTTCTACCATAGCTTATTTATAAAAAAATAATTTAACTTTTTTATTAAAATACTAGGAAAGAAACATGATTTAATTAAATCTATACTGGTAGTAATTTGCTGATAGTCTGGTTTATTATATGACGTCATCATATGCATTCACTTGCTATAGGCCCTGACTTCATATTCTCATTATGCTGTCGCTTTTGTCCTTACAAAATGAGTTACTTACCTACAACAGATATTAGCTAACATTTTTTGATATATAATATTTATAGTCTAATAAAATGAAAGAAAAATGCATCGAAGCTTGTAAAAAAAATGCCAAACCGACATAAAAGAGTTCTTAATACAATTTAAGGGCATATGCCACCGAATCCATGACAAAATCCCAGTGGACAAAATCCTAGCGGACAATATCCCAGTGGACAATATACCAACCTCTTATCCCAAAGGTGGACAAAATAACAGTCTCATATAATATTAAATGATAAGATTAGGGGTCAGTCCATTCGCCTGCTATCATATTATATTATACTATATTAAGATAAAGTATGCAATATCTATGTTTACAAAATAAAGAAAATAACGTGACAAAATAACACATATGATTGTTGGTCCATAACAACATAAGTTGCTTGATCCCACTATTCTTCCATTTTTATTCGTTCTTGGTTTACCTAAATTTGATGTAATCTCTTTTTATTTCCTTAAGGGTGTCTACAAAATAATTATACTCTTCATCTAAATTTGGATTAATATTTAGGAGACCTTTAGAAATGTTACCAGTATGGGAATTTAAGTGGACCTCATCTTGAGTTAATCTGGTTAAACTGGAGAAAACCCACCTCAGTTCAGTCAACGCGAGAGGGCACTCCTCATGATTGGCCAACTGGAGATAACCTAACCTAACTTAATCTAACTTAACCTAAAATTTTAACCTAACCTAACCTAAATCTTTAGCCTAACCTAAAACTTTAACCTAACCTAACCTAAAACTTTAGCCTAACCTAAAACTTTAAACTAAACTAAAACTTTAACCTAACCTAGCCGAAAAGTTTAACCTACCCTAGTCTAACCTAAAACTTTAACCTAACCTAACCTAATACTTATCTTCAGTTGGCCAATTGTGAGGAGTGTTTTCTCTGGTTGATGGTGCTAAGCTGCGTCTTTCACTTGAATTTTAATGTTAAATTTATTTATTTTTATATAAGAGACTTTTATTTATGAAATTGGGATTTTGTCTACTTTGGGGATAAGAGGCTGGGATTTTCTCCACTGGAATATTGTCCTGTTACCTATGGCATAGGTAAGAGGACAATATCCCAGTGGTCAACCTGGGTGCATGGTGTACCCCAGGTTGCATGAATTTTTTCAAAGTGTACATGGAAATAATGGGGTTCATGGAGGGGTACATGACATGGCCAGTGTGTATGAGAGAGCACAGCACGAATAGGTGTTTTAGGAAGAAAACTGTAAGTGTCAAGTATAAAATTAATTCAAACTGAGATTAAAGTATTACAGATTTATGTATTGCATTAGTATATTAAACTCCTAACCATTTGGAAAAGCACATGATATGTACATTTAAAAGTAGAAATACAAAATAATTGCCCAACTATTTTATTTTATTATACATTTAATACCTATATTATAATTCTTTAGGACCGAGTAGCTATTTCCTATGTTTAAAATAGATACTTAATACTTAAGATGTGATTTTTTGAGCAAGGGTACATGAATTTCTCAACAGCTCCCAGAAGGGTGCATAAACTTAAAAAAGGTCCTATGCCACCCATGGTCGAAATGATCATTTGAAAAACTCAGCTGAAATTTTAGGAATTGAAGAAAATAGGATAAAATACTCAGGATGCTAATTCAAATGTAAATTTCAAAATGATTAGCCTGTAAATGACAAAGCTATTGAAAAAAAAACTCCTGCAAGCATATCATATTATATCAGTAAAATCTGAAGTTTTGGGAAATAAAGAAAAGTAAAGAAATAATCTATCTATCTACATTGGCTGTTTCCCCCAAATAGGGGGTAGCCGACATAAAAAAAGAAACAATAAGGGGATTACTTTGCTCTATGGGAAATGACGAGGGAGCTAGCGAACGTTCAGATGGCACTACTAGAATGCCACAGCCCATCCTCCCAGCTCTTCCACAACCTGCGTCCCTTCATAAATGCCAACTCCCCTATGACCCCTATCACTGGGCTACCTCTGTAAGATGCAGCCCCGTGGTTACAGCAAATGCCCATCAGAGCTTGCTCGTCACTCATTCCTATTCCTAGCACACTCACTTGCTTCCTTCACATCCATCCTCTTATCATTCAGGGCTCTCCTTACTCCGTCCATCCACCCAAACCTAGGCCTTCGTCTAGCATTTCTTCCATCAACTCTCGCATTCATCACCTTTTTCAGCAGTCCTTCATCATCCATCCTTTCCACATGGCCAAACCATCTCAGAACATTCTTATCTACTCTGGCTGCAAATTCTCTCCTCACACCCATTCTTGCTCTCACCACTTCATTCCTAACCCTATCCAACCGAGATACAACAATTACTCTCCTCAGGCATTCCATCTCAAACACATTTAGTTTCTGTCTCTCACTTACTTTCATGCCCCAAAACCCTTATCCATACATCACAGTTGGCACAACCACTTTCTCATACAAAACTTTCTTAACATTCATTTCCAACCCTCTAGTCTTCATCACTCCTTTCAATGCACCCAACACTTTACATCCTTCATTCACTCTGTGAATGGAGTTAGATGTTCATAAAGCTACAGGTCCTGATGATATATCCCCTCATGTACTTAAAAAAGGCGCAAACTCAATATCAGTGGCACTAAGTATCATATTTATAAAGTCACTGGAGTCAGGGGAGATTCCAAGATGCTGGAAACAAGCAAACGTGATACCTATCTTCAAAAAGGGAAGGAGGGATACGGCTCTGAACTATAGACCAGTTTCCTTGATCAGCATAGTTTGCAAAGTTATGGAGAAACTACTAAGGAAACATATCTCTCTTCACTTGGAATCTTTCAACTTTTTGTCAGTGAGGCAACATGGCTTCAGAGAAGGTAGATTAACAGTGACAAACTTATTAGAATTTTATGATGAGGGAAGCCGAATCTTACAGGAAAGATAGGGTTGGGCAGATTGCATATTCCTAGACTTCCAGAAAGCGTTTGACACTGTTCCACATGGGAAACTTATTAGGAAGCTGCAAGCAATGGCTAGAATAGGTGGAAATGTTTTGGAATGGATAAAAACTTACTTAGAAGGAAGGGAACAGAGGGTTAGAGTAAGACACACAGTGTCTGAATGGAGAAGAGTTAGTAGTGAAGTTCCACAGGGTTCAGTTTTAGGGCCACTTTTGTTCCTTGTATATGTAAATGACCTACCAGAGTCTGTAAATTCATTCATGAATATGTTTGCAGATGATGCAAAGATTGTGAAGAAAGTAAAAAACGAGAACAATGGTAGAGAACTTCAGGAGGATCTAAATAATCTGTGGCTAATGAAATTCAATACTTCAAAATGTAAGGTAATGAGAATGGGTACAACTGCAAGAAGGCCCAAGCTTGACTACTCGGTGGCTGGAGTACAAATTCAAGAGACAGAAAATGAGAGAGATCTAGGAGTAAACATACTGGCAGATTTGTCTCCAGAAATACATATAAATGGCATAGTAAGGGCAGCATATGCCTTCTTAGCAAATGTAAGGGTAGCCTTCAGGCACATGGACAAGGAAATGTTTAGAAATATTTATGTAATCTATGTGAGGCCAAAACTCGAATATGCAGCCCCCTTTTGGAATCCGCACTTGAAAAAGCACATAGCTAAGCATGAAAAAGTTCAAAGACATGCCATGAAACTGGTGCCAGAAATACGTAATCTCAGTTATGATGAGAGGCTGAGGGAATTAGACTTACCATCACTCGAAGTTAGAAGAGTGAGGGGGATATGGTGACAGTCTTTAAATTCCTTCATGGTTATGATATAGTGGATAGGGATCGATATTTTGATATGGCAGGCTCTTGAACTAGAGGTCATAATTCGAAGCTTCGTAAGAAAACTTCTTTGCAGGATGTAAGGAAATACTTTTTCAGTGTAAGAGTAGTTGATAATTGGAATTCGCTAAGCAAGGAGGTAGTTAATGCTATCTCAATCCATAGTTTTAAGGACAGGTATGATAAGTATCACTAAGTATAAAATGGAACCGATGAGGAGACGGGAAGATACGAGCTTTGGTCTCTTTCCCGTAAACACAATTAGGTAATCACCATTAGGTAATCACACATCTGCTTCCACTCCACCATTTGCAGCTATAACCAAGCCTAAATACTTAAACTGATCAACTTCCTCAAGTGTTTGTCCATTCAACATAACATTCAATCCAGCACCATCCTCATTTCTTGTACACCTCATCACCTTACTCTTTCCCACATTCACTCGCAACTTTCGTCTCTCACACACCATTCCAAATTCTGACACTAACTGACACAGCTTCTCCTCTGAATCTGCCACCACCACAGTATCATCTGTATACAGCAACTGATTCAGCTCCCACTTGTTATCATCCCCATCTACCATTCTCAAACCTCGACCACACACTCGCTCATTCACCTCTCTTACGACTCTATTAATATACAAATTGAACAGCCATGGTGACATCACACATCCCTGTCTCAGTCCCACACTCACTGGAAACCACTCACTCACTTCATTCCCTACCGTAACACAAGGTCTACTGCCCTCATACAAACTCTTCACTGCATGCAACAGTTTACCATCAATTCCATATAACCTCAAAACATTCCACATTGCCTCTCTATCAGCTCTATGATACGCTTTCTCCAGATCCAAAACTGCAAAATACACATCCTTATGTATAAACTGATGTAATTAACTGTGAACAGTCATCCAGATAAGATGTGTAATCACAAGGTATAAAGAGAGCGATGATACTTTGAATATATAGTTTTGGAATATTGTTTGGGAACGTAACAAAAATCTAGCTTCTATATGTTTAATGTCATAACATGTGGCCTGTTGACGACATATGTAGTTTGTAAGCTCTAAATATTCAATCATCTTAAAAGATAAATTTTAATACTGGGTAGTGCAGTGGTTTTATGGTCATATTTGGCTCAATGACTGAATATGTTTAAGAGAAGTAAGCTAACAGTGTGAACTAAATTGAAATCGCTGATGGGTGAATGCAGTTGGTTAGAGACCTGTTAAAACTCACGTAGCTCTTTGTGCAAATGACTTGGTGTTCATTCTGATTTGCTTCGTTTTTACATGGAATACAATCTTATCAATATCAGTTTGATCCCTTTCACCTATCTCTAGATATACAGTGCTAATGCATCCCTTTAAAAAAAAAAACTACACGGTGTAAAGCTAGCCAAATCTTTAATATCCGTCAATTTTACCATTATTTCCTCCTTCTTTAACCACGCACCAGTATCTCTCTTCCCATCATATGATTTCAGCATCTCAGCATGATGATTGCCCTTTACCGCCATGTCATTCAATAGCCCAAATAGCTTGTAAAGTGAGAAATTGAAGGGACAGCAACTTCACTACCGACCCTGGAAACTGGTCCATATATAAACGATGAGAAGCATCAAATTCTAGAGTCCACTATGAACAACTCAAACCAAGAAAAGACAGACAGAATTTGACACAGCTTCCCAATAACTCCCTTGTCACTTCTCTCTATCTTCCTACCCCCCAGAAGTGCCTTCATGCCCCACCCCCTCACCATGATATCCCCCCTTCCCATTGCCACGCGACCTATCGTTACCACCCTATCGTATAAAAAAAAATTGTAGAATTGAAAAATACAGGCAATAATTAACATCTAACAAGAACTATGCTAAATTACACCATAATTCTCCAACTGGAGGAGCTTTCTCCGCAGAGAGCACCTAACTAGACTAGTTAGTTTCCCTCTGCAGCGAACAACTAAGTAAGCTAGTTAGTTAGTTATATACTTTAATTGCTAAATTTTGGTGGTTTTACAACATCGTGGCCCCCTTGGTGGTGTCGGTGTCCTCTCTCAGGTATGGGACAGCCCCTTTCTGGTTTTCAGAATCCTTAACAATCAACCATAAAATTATTTGTATTATTTTTAGCAAAGTAGCAGTGTTCTTTACAGGTGTGGGTGACGAGATCATTAGAGGTATTTGTCAAAGAAGAATCACTATTAAGTGTTGGACAAATGCGAGGTATGCAGGGGTGCATAAAATGAATCTTAATGTGGAGGATTTCCTGTGTGTTATTAACCTTCGATCTTATAACCCCCTAAATTCGGAAATCCTGACACGGCTTCAGTAGAGGCCTACCACGATCTCAAAATCAAATCCTTTACCAATAGAATATAATTAATATTACATGCATAGACATACATGCAAATATTTTATAAGGGGGTTTATGAACTGCTGATATGTGAATATTTAAATAAACTCTCCTCACCTTAAATTAAAACTTCCTTATACAGAATAATAAATTTTCTAACATGCATTCTACCTACGAGTGTTCAATTAAATGAGCTCATTCTGTCCCTCACACGTACTTATAAATATTGTTAGAAATAAAATAAATCTGTACTTATCTATCCCGATAACCCTGATGTCGTCAGCAATCATGGGGCTCCAAATCAAAAACGTATCTTCTGATCCACGGATCTCTATCACGTTCTTCTACTTGAGTGTCTCGTAACACCCTACGAGAACAACAAACTTTTGGTGGGCCAGTTGCACAGACTCCCCTCGTTTTTATAGGGGTCCTTGATACTAGGACTAACTTGAGTTATGACTTGCTTACAATAGTTCTTTGTTTCAACAGGCGATGCAATAAGCGTTATCAAGGAGGTGAAGGGTTAATGGCTAAAATCCATTAGTGACCTACATTCCTTTCTCCAAGTCTTCTACAGCCAGCCTCCATAATAAACTACACATTATACATACGAATACACGTGCATACTTGATAATAATGAATAGGTATACATACTAAGTTTAAAATTGTACATACATGCACTTATGTTACAATAAACAAAACTATTATGCAAATAACACTTTCTTAATGTACGTAGAAATAAACTGTCTTGAAATATATTCAAGACATCCTGGGCCCCTCCAAAAAAGGAAATAAAAGGGGGGGGGGTCTTCTCATCAGTGCTACAATTTATCATCAATGATTAAGCGTGCCCACAATTCTTCAGCCCTTTGGGCAGCTTGACATTCAGATCTTTTATAATTTGATGATTCCTCTTTGTGTACTTCTGACAACAGATATTCCCATGAGAGCTTTTCAGACCAAGCTCTCTGAATAAGAATTTTTCCTCTTCTTAGTAAGGGTGATATTTGACCTAAGGGGTCCAAAAATATACCCACAAGTGACAGAAGTTTAAGTTTGGTCAACACATCTTCTTTAGCCTTCAGACTTTTCAAAGACAACTTGTCTGTATTAAAATTCCAGATTAAACTAAAGCTTGTTTCTTTAGGAGATCTAGATTTTTCAGAAAGGCACTGCTCCAGTACCCTTTGAAGTCTTGCATTGTTGGAATTCAATGCTTGCAGTGATATTTTGGCCTTTTCCCACTCTACATCTGCAGTATTGCATATATCAAACTGTTTCTCTTCACTGGTACAAGCATCCAACAAATTACCCACATGAACATTCTCCAATATTTCCTCCAACTGTTCTATTAGAGACTTCATTTGTCCAAAGGCACTCTGAAAATTGTGTAGGAGAGGAGTGTGGATAGGCTTCAAGGGAACAGAATCTGTAAAACTTCTAAGTGTAGTTTTATCTTCGTAATGCACTTCTTGCTTTACTCCAATACTTCTGGCTCCCACAACTTATTAACAGGCTCTATGGCCTTCTCAATCAACAACTTATTAACAGGCTCTATGGCCTCTTCAATCAACAACTTATTAACAGGCTCTATGGCCTCTTCACTCAACAACTTATTAACTGGCTTTATGGCCTCATCAATCAACTCTTGTGTTGTAGTAGGCAATAACTGTGTTCCTACTCGCATAACAAGTTGGTTTTGTACACTACTGGATCCGTGTTGAGTATCACGAGGAATATGACCATACAATATGACACCACCTGGTGTTTCCATCAAAGTATAGACATTCCACTTGTTAATACCACTAACAAACTGACTAAAATGTAAGGCACCAATAACAATGCCAATGTTCTCCAGTACATCACTATAAATATCTTCATCAGCCAACTTGTGATCATTAGACTTTAACACATTTGCAGCCTTTGCTAGTCCTGGAGTGTGGTTGCTAATTACCATGTCATCAACTACGAGTAATTTAACTCTGGCTCTTCTTTTCCCCAATTTGATAACTACATTTACGACAGGAAAACTTCCTTTCTTTGTCTCAGAACGAAATGCATCAATACCAAGAGACATTTCATCTACTGGGCTTAATTTAAGCCTTTTAGCTAATTCCCTAGTTATAAAGGAACACTGGGAACCTGTATCAAAGAATAACCTAGTATTTACCCAAAGATTTCCCTTTGAGCTGCTTATTTTTCCACTTGCTGTAGGCAGAGCACATGAGGGTAAACTCGGCTTCACCATTTGCCTTTGTACTGCCTCCATAGTCATCACACCAACATGCCTCTTGTCCTTTTCTGAGTCAGAATGCTCTTGCTCATTGCTTGACTCATCTATATTTGAACCATTTCCTGACTGTTCATTCAGAAATGTAGGTTCTTCAAACCTTCTACGAAATTTGGACTCTTGTTTGTAACACAAGGCTGCATGATGACCATTTTTTCTTACACTTCTTACAGTTTAATTGAGTGTAACATTCATTTGCATAATGCCCTGACTGAGTACATCTCAGACATTTGTTATTGTCTTTCAATTTGTCTCTGATTTCGTTTATGCTAAGTACTTTATTACACTGTTCAGACTTATGACCTTGCCAACCACAGAATACACATTCTGTTTTACTATTTACTACCTTTGCAGTAGCACCATAACTACCCATATTCTTTTTATAGGACTCGGTCTCATCTCTCTGGTAGGTTTGGGTCTCTCCCCTTGTGTTACCTTTAGTATTGTTGTCCTCTATATGATATGCATATTTTCCCAGTTCCTTCAAGAGGGTTTCATATGTAGGATATTTTGTGTCTATTTTCATGCTAATCCAGTTCTCAACATCTTCTGGCAATTTCATCATCACGAGTTCTGAAAACACCCAATCAGTGTTCTCCATGTCTTTATAATTTTTCAGACTTCGAGTAATGGCTTCTACTTCCTGCTTGAACTTAAAAAGGGATGAATAATTAGAAGGAGTTTCAGTCAGTATTTACAGTAGAAAATACCCCACCCCCTCAGATTGCAGTGATAGAAGCTCAAGGGCCGGTATTAGAGAACATCAACCTTACAGCCACAGAGGTATGCAAAGCGCTGATGGATTTAGATGTTCATAAAGCTACAGGTCCTGATGACATATCCCCTCATGTGCTTAAAAAATGCGCAAACACAATATCAGTGGCACTAAGTATCATATTTATAAAGTCACTGGAGTCAGGGGAGATTCCAAGATGCTGGAAACAAGCAAATGTGATACCTATCTTCAAAAAGGGAAGGAGGGATACGGCTCTGAACTATAGACCAGTTTCCTTGACCAGCATAGTTTGCAAAGTTATGGAGAAACTACTAAGGAAACATATCTCTCTTCACTTGGAATCCTTCAACTTTTTGTCAGTGAGGCAACATGGCTTCAGAGAAGGTAGATCAACAGTAACAAACTTATTAGAATTTTATGATGAGGTAAGCCAAATCTTACAGGAAAGAGAGGGCTGGGCAGATTGCATATTCCTAGACTTCCAGAAAGCGTTTGACACTGTTCCACATGGGAGACTTATTAGGAAGCTGCAATCAATGGCTAGAATAGGTGGAAATGTTTTGGAATGGATAAAAACTTACTTAGAAGGAAGGGAACAGAGGGTTAGAGTAAGACACTCAGTGTCTGAATGGAGAAGAGTTAGTAGTGGAGTTCCACAGGGTTCAGTTTTAGGGCCACTTTTGTTCCTTGTATATGTAAATGACCTACCAGAGTCTGTAAATTCATTCATGAATATGTTTGCAGATGATGCAAAGATTGTGAAGAAAGTAAAAAACGAGAACAATGGTAGAGAACTTCAGGAGGATCTAAATAATCTGCATGAGTGGTCAGAAAAGTGGCTAATGAAATTCAATACTTCAAAATGTAAGGTAATGAGAATGGGTACAAGTGCAAGAAGGCCCAAGCTTGACTACTCGGTGGCTGGAGTACAACTTCAAGAGACAGAAAATGAGAGAGATCTAGGAGTAAACATACTGGCAGATTTGTCTCCAGAAATACATATAAATGGCATAGTAAGGGCAGCATATGCATTCTTATCAAATGTAAGGGTAGCCTTCAGGCGACATGGACAAGGAAATGTTCAGAAATATTTATGTAACCTATGTGAGGCCAAAACTCGAATATGCAGCCCCCTTTTGGAATCCGCACTTGAAAAAGCACATAGCTAAGCTTGAAAAAGTTCAAAGACATGCCACGAAACTGGTGCCAGAAATACGCAATCTCAGTTATGATGAGAGGCTGAGGGAATTAGACTTACCATCACTCGAAGCTAGAAGAGTGAGGGGGGATATGGTGACAGTCTTTAAATTCCTTCATGGTTATGATAGAGTGGATAGGGATCGATATTTTGATATGGCTGGCTCTAGAACTAGAGGTCATAGTTTGAAGCTTCGTAAGAAACCTTCTTTGCAGGATGTAAGGAAATACTTTTTCAGTGTAAGAGTAGTTGATAATTGGAATTCGCTAAGCGAGGAGGTAGTTAATGCTATCTCAATCCATAGTTTTAAGGACAAGTATGATAAGTATCACTAAGTCTAAAATGGAACCGATGAGGAGACGGGAAGATACGAGCTTTGGGCTCTTTCCCGTAAACACAATTAGGTAATCACAATTAGGTAATCACACTAGCAACAGGATATTCCTTAATGGTGTCTTTTGCATCTCCTTTAAGGGCATTTCTCAAGATGGTAAACTTTGTCATAGTTGCCATAGAAGTACCATGTACTAATCTATCAAACGTATCCCAAAACTCATTCCATTCATCATAGGTTCCAGAGAACTGTGGTAATTTTACTTCAGGAAATTTAGGTGTGGGTTGCCCACTGGGAAGGCTTGAACTCTCGGAACTAGGAGCTCGAGTACTCTTCATAGTTCCTAACTTACGAATCCGTTGTGGGACAGCTAAGCTAATATAATTTACTGTTTCAGCTAGATTGTCATGTTCAGTATCCTCTTCTTCAGAATCCCTTTTAAGGGGTTTATACTCGACATATTCTTCATATTTCCTATCATATCTTCCGAATCTTTCTGTTAGCGTATGATGACATCTTTCTAAATAATTAACAAGAAGTGTCTCATCATCTTTGGCAAGTTCTGTTTGACACTGAACATAATCACGTTGAACCAATTCCCGAAGGCGTTTATGCCTCAGGTTTAACCGACATATTGAGAAAGTAAATAGAACATAAAACAACAAACAAATAGTTGATGCAATTTTATCATCAAAGAATCCACGATCTTCTTTATGCATCCACAGTGGAACAAACATTCACTCTGTTAAGAGTATCGAAGGACAATCTTCCAAAATCTCAAGATAATAACATACAGTTATTTAATTCCGTCAATTATGACGCCAATCCTCAAAGTGTAAAACACACTTTTCAACAATTAAACGACACTGTTAAGTCAGCAACAGTAAATGGAAAGTGTAATGCAAACCACACTGTTCCTCAAATAAACGACACTGTGCACCTAGCAGTAGGTGGGTCACTACCTTCTGTTTATTTACGTAAACAAAGGAATCAATACAATATTCTAGACATCATTAAATGGGAAATATGTAAACACACAAATCCCTAAAAACCACTGTTCACCCAGCCGAAATTGGGTACTAATATCCAAATTACTTAATGGACGCTCAACTATGAAAGTATATTTCGTTTCCACAGATAGAGAAATGCTTTATCCATGCGGGAAAAGGATTCTCTTATTCATTTCAACAACCACTTATATTTCAAAGTTATATTCGCAATATTCATGCAAATACATGCAATGCTCCTCCTTTTTTTCCGCTGAAATGTGGACAATCTTAACCGTAGAGTTTTTCACTAACTTCTTACAAGGCGGGAGTTTATCTAAAATGTACACTATTTTCACCATTACCACACCAATTCTCATCTGGTTCGAAGGACCAAAAGCTGTGGAGGATTTCCTGTGTGTTATTACCTTTCGATATTAGAACCCCCCTAAATTCGGAAATCCTGACAAGGCTTCAGTAGAGGCCTACCACGATCTCAAATTTAAATCCTCTACCAATGGAATATAATTAATATTACAAGCATAGACATACATGCAAATATTTTATAAGGGGGTTTATGAACTGCTGATATGTGAATATTTAAATAAACTCTCCTCACCTTAAATTAAAACTTCCTCATACAGAATAATAAATTTTCTAACATACATTCTACCTACGAGTGTTCAATTAAATGAGCTCATTCTGTCCCTCACACGTACTTATAAATATTGTTAGAAATAAAATAAATCTGTACTTATCTATCCGGATAACCCTGATGTCGTCAGCAATCACGGGACTCCGAATCAAAAACGTATCTTCTGATCCACGGATCTCTATCACATTCTTCTACTTGAGTGTCTCGTAATGCCCCACGCGAACAACAAACTTTTTGTGGGCCAGTTGCACAGACTCCCCTCGTTTTTATAGGGGTCCTGGATACTAGGACTAACTTGAGTTATGACTTGCTTACAACAGTTCTTTTTTTCAACAGGCGATGCAATAAGCGTTATCAAGGAGGTGAAGGGTTAATGGCTAAAATCCATTAGTGACCTACATTCCTTTCTCCAAGTCTTCTACAGCCAGCCTCCATAATAAACTACACATTATACATACGAATACACGTGCATACTTGATAATAATGAATAGGTATACATACTAAGTTTAAAATTGTACATACATGCACTTATGTTACAATAAACAAAACTATTATGCAAATAACACTTACTTAATGTACGTAGAAATAAACAGTCTTGAATTATATTCAAGACACTTAACTTGAAGATAATAATAATAATAATAATAATAATAATAATAATAATAATAATAATAATAATAATAATAATAATAATAATAATAATAATAATAATAATAATAATAATAAACCTTTATTTCCATTATACAATGGGTATTCGTCAGCCGGGGCAAGCCCCAATCCCCCACAATGGTGCCCAACCACAACAGTAACCTGCCAGTAAACAGCTTAAACTCTCAGCCTTGGACGGGAACCGATCTTTATACTTCGTGAATGCGAAGCCAACGCGCTACCACTGTACTAGCCAGAGGCATATTCATTTATTAGTTTATATCTTTATTTGTTCAATCATTTATTTATTTATACAGTATTTTTATTTATAAGAAATGGCGTGGGTATATCAATTGAATATATCTATTTTTATTATTATCTATGGCAGATTAGGATAGTAGAATGGAAGAGCCATCTATTGAACATCATAATAATGACATCTCAACAGCTGTTTAGTTTCATGTAAACAGTGGCTGTCAAATCTCAGCGTTGTCAGTAGTTGTTCGGATGAAAGGTAAATTTTGTCCGTATTTTTGAGTTATTTTGCTTAGTTAACGCTCTTATGATTATTGAGTCTCTTAACTGATTTGTGAATCAGAGAATACTGTTATTATCACTGCCTTTGCTTAATTATTAAGCCAAAGGGAAACCGTTTATCAAAATCGTTTTTTGATAAGTAGGTTAGTATAACTACTCTGGATAGGGTCTTTCCGGTACCCTGAGGATAAAAGTGAACACAATACGGAAATGATTGTAGATATATTGTCACACCAGACATGTAGGCAGTAGAGTGGTTTTCCCAAGCATGTAAAATAGGGTAGGGTGTAAGTATTTGAAAACTATATCCATTTTATAGTTGTACCAATTAGGGTCGTTCACTGTATATGCTTAAAACGCGGGAACGCCTACAGTTTAGCAGGGCATACCAATGTTCCACCAATTCTCTAGTCAGAACCTACCAATAGATGATGATAGGCTCTGACTAGAGAACTGGCGGATGAACACAACAATAGGCATACGAAACAATTTTTTACTATCCTAACTAAAAACACTTACCTAACCTAACCTTACTATCCTAACTAACAACACTTACCTAACCTCTTGGCCAGAGGGTTAAACTACTTACCTGAGTGGAGGGATGAGGTCGTTGAGCGGCATGCCCCGCTAAACTGTAAACTACCCAAAACATGCATTGAACTCCAAGAAAATGCAGGCACAGCATAGAAATATATGACTTCATAAAAGTTATCATCCAACTATGTTTAGGAAGCCGATGGGTAGGTTTTTATTGGGGGAAAGTATGGATCAATCACGGAAATGCATAACGTATATATGGACTGTCTTTGCGCATCATATCTTGCTTACGAAGCCTAATCCAAGCATAGGACGCTGTGTATGAAATATACCTGTGCACAAGAAAGATGAATGATTGATATTTATGATATTCCCCCATAATTTATACAACTGTTTCTTTGTTACACTTGTTATGCCATTTTTGCTTTTAACTCTGGACTGACTGCGTGACGAGTTTTCTGTTTCTTTCGTATGTAAATAAAGTAATTTTTAAATTAATTTTCCAAATTTAGAAAATATTTCGAGTTGTCTTTTATTCTGCTGTTAGTGTTGTTTATGAGTCAAGTTTCTTGGTGTGAATAGTTGTGTGTTGCTATCACTTAGTAATTAGATGAACTTGATCAGTAGTTTTTGTGTGATACAGCATGGGTACTTCTTTAATATTTGTGTGCAGGGCACATAGGCATTATGAGGCTAAGAGGCTGATTTAAATTGAACACTATTAAGTGATAGTAAATTGCATTAGATAATGTAGTGTGGAGTGCGTTTTTCTTTTGTTTTTTTGGCCTTTGATATGTATCGTAACCCAGTTTGCCACTTAAGTCAAAACACTCCTAAATAAACACCTATGTCACTCACCTATGCTAATGCAGTAGTATAGTTCATAAACTGAGACATAAAAACACAACATTTCTATGACATAGGAAAACATAAATAGACATAAATATAAAATAATGAAAAGACACACTAACAAAAAAAAGAGAACAATTCCTTACCTCTACTCCTGTGCTTGGCATCGTAACCACAAAATGCCGTAGGTCAAGAACCTCTTAAACCGAGGACGCTCTGTATATGCGACTCACTTTGTTCAGGTTTATTTAGGTTTGTCTTGAGTTGTGTATTATTTTTTACAGTGCTTTAATCGACCTTATTATTGATATTTGCTTTTTTATTTGTTTTTTAGCAATTTAAAAATAAGATGCTAGGCACCAGCTATATTTTCTAAGTTCCAGACAGATTACTATAAGGGATAATTTTTTGTTTTTAGAACCTGTTATATACAAGATATATGGAAAACCACTTGCTAAGTCTCACCTTGGAAATTTAGGGATAGTGAATATGATTTCAATTCCAGTTTTTATGGGTATTTATTTATATATTTGTGTATTTTTCAACATTAGTTTAAATTGTCATCATTATTTTTTGTGCAGAAGTTGGGCTTTGCTACTGGTACTTAATGCAAAGAAGTTATATCAAGAGGGCCGCAGTAGCTTGGTGGTAGAGCATGCGAGTTGAGAAGAGACGAGCCTGACCAGTGCTTGTTCAATCTCGCAGCTTAGTGTTCCACCCCAGTCCTAATGGGGATCAATTGTGACACATAAAAATTGACAAAAAAAAAATAGTGAATAAAATTTTTTTTAAATATTCCCATTTACTAGTATAGTATTTCTGTCTTGTTATTTTCATTTGTCAGATAAAAAAAAAAAAAAAATCATCAGTCTGGACTAAATAAAGCAGTCTTCTTTTTTTTTTTTTTAATTGAAAATAATTATTAACACCTTTCTGAACAAAAGCATGTCCTTAATTGTTGACTCAGTCATTTTGATGAAGTGAAGTGATGTGTCATATCCCTCTAGTGTCGTTTATTTGTTACTAATTCATCAAAGCTGTTATTTGTATATGATTGAAGATGATGAGATCAGGAGGCACAGTTGAACATTTTTATTGCATGATTTTAAAATACGAGTGATCTTTTTTGGATATAGAAATGCTTCACAGATTATGTTACTGCAGCCCAAGCTAGTAAAAGTGTAAGACTGAATGTAAATATGAGTATATCTTGATATAAAAATCAGAGCCCCCTAAAGTACCATATACGTCTTCAGAGAAAAGTATGCTGTTTTGATAACTCTCTGCTAAATTTTTAGTTATGAGCTTGGGATATACAGTACTCAAAAGTAGGCTAAATACAGTACCCGTAATTACTTAATAGCTGACAACTTGATAATTTACCTATGTCATTGTAGGTTTTTAGAAGTATATAAAAGAATATGGCCTTTGTAAGTCTATCTTTGATGTCCTATTTTAGTCATTGCAATTTTCTATTATTCCAGTCGCAAAATTAATTATTTGTTTTGAGAGGTTTTGAGTGATATTCCAGTCGCAAAATGAATTTTTGTTTTATGAGAGGTTTTGTGTGAAAAACTAAGTTAAGCAAAAACTCCAATACTGGCAAAGTAATCCTGACTAGATCTAGCATAGTAACAAAGGCATCATTCACAATCTGTATGAGCCTAAAACTAAGTAGCAACTTTTCATTGGTTAATATACTGTCCTATAGTATATATGTAGCTATAATAGGAGAGCCGTAAAGGGTCCCATGGACTGCTCTTTCAGTTATGAAATAAATTCTCCATTAGACCCTCAAAAAATTGTATTTATAGAGGAATTCTGAAAAATAAAGCTGCACCTGCATGGTAGTAAAAGTGTGTGAAATCCCCATGTGCCATAAAGGTGCTGTGGATGATAATGAGTTTCAAGTGAAGGAGATACAGTTTACACTGACTAGAGCATTTGTCTTCCAAGATAAACCACCCTCTCTTATCTCAGTTGCGTTGTTAATTACTATTTCTGTTTACGTATTGTTTGATAATTATTACTAATAAAATTAATTTCTATAATTACATATTTATGGTAATGCTTGTAATATGATACTGTGAATTTTGAAAATTGTTAAGCTAGCAGCATAATTGTATTTATTGTTACCCACAGTAACTAAAGTTATTCCTAAATAATTACTATCTTATAGAGGAACAAGCTATTGCCTCTGACTCATTGTCATACCATATCATATAGCCTTCCTGCTCGTTACCTTCTACAGTTCTCCATGTTTCTCTGCTTTTATATATTCTTGTATGTGGTAATTATCGGGTAAAATTTTTGTCCTAATGATAAGGGAAGCATCATACTACCATGAACATTCCACCTAAAAGTGCCTTTTCTTTGGGATTTGTACTTCTGTTGATCACAGTAAAAAAGTTATTTGAGAGAGGTAGATCCACAGCTGCCATAAACATCTTGTATCTCTACTTAGATGTTATAGTAATATATTCTCATACTTTGGGTGGAAGTGGAACAGCTTCATTCAAATCATCGCATTGTTATTGTTATACTACTTTGTTATAGCTCTGCCAAGGGCTGAAGACCCAGTAAAGAGAGAAGGGAGCAAAGTTGCCACCACCAAGGAGTCCTCAGTGTTAGTCATTTTATAGATTACTATTAGAATACATGCTTTATACAGTTGGGTTTAGTTTGCTATGGAATTTTAAATGAAGTGTGTGAACTGAGTTATGATGAAAGGCTAACTGGCTTACACCAGAATTATACTGAGACATATGGCACTAGTATATAACCAACCGCCCGTTGTGATACTACAGCTGAAGGTTATTTGAAATTAAATAGGGCTGTGCAGGACAGTTCGATGTTAAGTCTTCCTTCAGTTACGGTTCTTTTTCTATGCCTACATCAACACTGAATATTCTTGGATATTCGTTACACACCTCATATTATCCCTTCACATCTAACAAGTCATTACACTCTCCATCTCTGTTTCTCTTTACTTTATGTATTCTGCGTGCCCAGACCTGATGAGGGCTGTTTTATTTTATTATTTTTTGGCCCGTTCTGGTGTCACAATAAAAAAAAAAAAAAAAATCCTTCTTTGTTTGAAAAAGTTGACAGGAGTAGGTGCTTGATAGACTTGTCCTAGCTTAAGAGGCCATAACATAATGCTTTATAAGAAAGTGATTGTTTTTCAGTATAACATTAGTTAAATGGGATTTGCAAAATGACTATAATGATCTCGCCTATTAATCATGCGTAAGGATATACCCACATGACAGGGCATATATCATCCCTTGTATTTTTGCATTGTAGCACGAGGAAACATCAGCATTTATATAGTTTTGAAATGCAGTTGCATGGGAGAAGACTGGTGGTATGTAGGAATTTATTGATTGTCTACTGTGAGTCTTGCATGGCACATTCTACTATCTGTGAGTTTGAGTATGTACCAGTATGTACTGTAACCTTAAAAATATATAGAGGATTACTTATGTCTTCAGGAGCTGACCTTCTCTCTTTAACAAATGGAAAATCCATCAGAGGTGAGATGAACACTTGTGAACACATCTCAAAGGCAGGTATGATGCTTATAGGAACAGTTAGTAGAGTATTTAGGGAGTTTTTGAGCACATGGCTGTAAATTTGCAAGGAGGCTCTGTGAAAATTACAAACTGCTCTCCAAACTCATTTTATCCTTTGAGTAATGTGTCGCAGTGTATTTTATAAAGTACATGAGTGATCACCCTTTACAAAAACTTTGAAAGAGTATACTGCACAGTATTGATATTAGTATGTCTTACTTTTTTCTGCAAGCATAGTGGTATACTTAATTATCCCTTTTATTACTTCTTGCATGTTCTACCATCCATAAAGAAGGGTAGCCTATTGACCTTAATATCCTGGTAGACTGTAAATCAGTTAGGTAACTTGCCTATTTACTGTTAAATTTGGGTCAAGTAAAGAATACAGTTAAACCTTTCCTACAATACGGAGTAAGCATTTTTTAGATGCTCATATAATAAGATTCTTTATAAAAATGGCTACTGTGGTCAATACCTATCTCGTTATCATAATCTGTCTATCATTTTTCGCAGAACTTAGTGCTTGATCTGCAATACAAAGAAGGAATTTAGAAAATCACAAAGCTAACTTTTAAAGACTCATTGTGTTTAGGACTGAAAGTAGATCAATATCAGTCTCCACTTTTATAAGTAGCATACTCTGCCCATTTTCGAAATTACTGTTAGTACTCTGTTCAGGAAGTCCTTCCTTAATGTTGGGGGAAAGGATTGTTAAGATTCTGTTTTACTAAGGGGACTCAAAGTACTGAACTCGGTTAAGAGCTCACAAACAGACAGGACAGATATTTGTACTTGAACACCCCACCCGTATACCACTATTCAGTTAAATGAAACTCAGAATTCAACTTTCTTTTCATTTTGAAAATGCTATGACATTAAAAGAATTGAATTAAATTTTGTAATTAAATTTTATGAAATGCTGCCTCGAATCCTGGAGGTGGTGAGCATGATTTCATTTCCCGGCACCACAGATGTATGCCAAGACTTTGGCCTCAACTCGACGATTACCTCTGTCACACAGGCAGAGTAGAATAGAGGACTCTGCAATTGCAGAAACAGACACGACACACTGTTAATAATGGGAAACTGAAAGCATGAGCACACATATAATGAGTTTCCAATATTATTCTACTGGATGAAGATATACTGGTTAGTCACACCTAACAAGAAATATTTATGCTACCATAAGAGCATACAAAGCCATTAATTCTTGGCTGGTATTAAAGGAAAACAATTTATTCACAATAAATGAAGAATAAGCAAGACAAATACACTACTGTATGTATTCCTTAAATTGTGGGCAACCACAAAAGTTGCAGTGCTTATTAATGATTTGCAATTAGTATGGTAAAACACTCTATTTACGATAAAGGAAGAATCTACGAGATAAATACAGTATTCATTCACTTTTGGTTATCAAGAACTGTTTGCAGTAAAAAAAAGGGGGACAAAACCACCTTTTGAAGTATTTGCAAATTATGACTCAAAACACTTTATCCCCAATATATGAAGTATCAGCAAGATAAATACAGTATGAATTCATTAAATTGTGGTTAACAGGAAATATTTACAGAGCCAACAGGGTAAAATTACCTTTTAATTATTTGCAGTTTACAGCATAAAACACTTTAGTTAAATGATTAATTATTTGCAATTTATATAGCAAATAGCTTTATTCACGAGTTTTTGACGTAAAACACTTTATTTATGATGATAGAAAGGGGTGAAATGAAATTAGAATTTGTTAGGAGAAGGAATAGATTTTTACGGGCTCATAACCAATCTTCAGAGGATGAGATTTTCGTTTATTCATTCAATAAAAAGAAACTTCTCAGCAATGTATATCAGCTGTAATTTCCAGATTAAGGAATTAACTTTGGCAAGTGAGATTCCAGTTAGGTAATCTACAAAAGTTTGTTTGTATGGGAATGGAATCTGAGAAAAAATTCGTGGGATTTAGCCAGTAACGAATGTAACTAATTCTCGAAAAACCAATTTGCTTGACCCACGAGCTTTACCATACACTATCCCTCACCTTGTTTGTGCCAGATGAATTCCTGTGAAGATGTCACGTAAATAAGGTTTGAAATAAGCTTGACTGCTGAGGCGAGATGCTGCCTCTGGGATGTTTGGCCGCCAAATGAGGACGCTTCAATGTCCCTCCTGGTGACGTCATCTGTAGGATATATTTCTAGAGCAGTAACTGGCTCTTATTTTATACAGGGCTACTTTAGTGGTGGTCCCTGGCAGGCAATTATAGCAGAGATGCAAGGGAGAGACAGTATTTTAGGTGCAACAAGTGGAAGCAAATAAAATAAAACGAGAATAATAATGGAAAATTAAGTTACTGGCAAACAATCTCTAGAATGTTCTTTGCGTTGTAGAAGACGGAATTTAAGTTTTCAAATAATAAAGAAGCTACTGAAATATATCTAGACAGGCTAATGACATAACAGCAGGGTCAAATTTATAACAAAATTATCAGCAAGAACAATTTTTATAATAATTTATTAGCCAGAGCTATTTTATTATAAGAAAATTGTAAAGAAAACGGATCTTGTAGGCTCACTGAAAAGAGGGAACGGTAGGAGCAGCCTTTATATCGGGATTATGCTTTCTACACGTACAAGAATAGTAAATAAGGTATATTTAAAATTAGCTATAAGTTAAGATATAAATTGCAAATAATCATAATCTGCAAAAGTCAAGACGTGGGAATTATTTTTAGTTAGAAAAATTACAGTTAACTTACTAAATTAACTAATAAGGCATCTAACAGCCTATGGTGACTTTGAGCAAAACACTGTCACAAAGGCCCTTTCTAGAGAATATTGAATTAGCAAAATTCTACTACAGAAGGCGAAAAAAGAACAGAGGAAGTTATGGTGACTTCAGTGTTATTATGAGGGATGAGATATCCTTCTCATGGAAAAGAACAAATGAACAATAAGAATGGGATCCACCACTGGAACATATCATACTATTAGGAAAAGTGAACAGTTCTTATAAACAAAACATTAAATGACATGCAAAACATAAAAGAAATGTGATCAAATTCAAATTTCCAGAAAATTAAAATCACAATTAGATATCAGTAAATATCAATATTTAAGTTTAAGAATGCTTCACATGCAATAAGGCAATAAAATAATATACACAAAAATACAGTATACGCAAATGGAAAATTTGAACTAAGTCGTCATTAACATTGGCGACTGGATTTAAAACAGTTTCAGCTATTCAACACTAAACTAAAAAGTTTCCGCCATGTTCTGGCTTTCAGAGTCCCACAAAGGGAAATATATAACTACGATCAAAGAAATATTCTTCAACTTTTTCGTTTTCCATTAGGAATAACATTTGTACTCTACAATAAACAAGTACAGTACAGTATTAAAGACATAAAAGATAAACATACAAAATAAACAACTCATCAGAGAAGTAATCTTTACCGACTAGTCAAATTGAGGCTAATAGCACCAGCTTCCTCATTTTAGGGTAACGACCGTCGACTTAGTAGATCAGCAAGGTCATTGTCCTTGCCATGAACATGTTGGGCAGTGAATTTGAAAAGAGTCTGGTAACGTGCCCACCTTTTCAGGCGAGGATTTAGCTTGTCTGCAGTCTGTAAATATAGGAGAGGATGTTGGTCGGTCCTCATTGTAAAATGTTGGCCATACAGATGGACTTCAAATTTCTTTATGGCCCAATATGCAGCTAGAGCTTCCTTCTCCATGGTGGAGTAATTTCGCTCTGCAGGGCGAAGCCTGCGGCTTGCATATCGCACTGGAGCTACTTCTGCTGAGTTGTCTGATCGGGCTTGCAAGAGCAAGGCACCCAGGCCTTCGTTTGAGGCGTCGGTCTGCAAGATAAATGGAAAATCAGGGTTTACCAGTTGTAATACTGGTTCACCCGCCAATGCTTCTCGGAGCTTGAAAAATGCTCTCTCCGCTTCGTCTATCCATTGGACAGGGGAGGTTTTACCTTGCTTTGAGGAGGTCATTTGCTGCAAAGGGGCAGCAGTAGTATTAAAGTGTGGAATGAACCGTTAGTAGTAGTCGACACTACCCAGGAATGATCTCAGTTGAGTGACAGTAGGAGGTTTCTCCATATCCTTAATAGCTTGTACCCTGTCATGTAAAGGGGACATAACTCCTTCTCCAACCATGTGGCCGAGATACTGCAATTGTGTGAAACCAATCTCACATTTGGAAGGCTTTAAATTAAGTCCATGCTGGTTCAAACGAGTGAGAACTCTGCAGAGAGTCTCGAGGTGCGATGACCAATCCTGAGAATGCACCAGCATGTCGTCTATAAAGCATGAAACATTCGAGATCCTGTAGTACCATCCTCATGAGTCTGCTGAAGCAGCCAGGGGCATTTACCATACCAAAAGACATGACCCTGAACTGGTATAGAGCATATCTTATGGAAAAGGCTGTTAGAGGCTTGGTAGTCTCGCTCAGCGGGACTTGCCAAAATCCACTGGCCAGATCCAACTTGGACGGGTAACGGGCTCGGGAGAGCAACGAGAAAATATGCTAGGCGTGAGCAGTGGGCTCTCCATCAAAGACGGTATGGGAGTTAAGCTTACGACAGTCAAGGCAGAACCTGTGACTGCCATCTCGCTTACGCACTGCCAGTAACGGCGAACACCAAGGCGAAATGCTCTTTTCAACTATTCCAAGGTGGACCCAAGTGTCAAGATCTTCCTTCAGCCGTACGGACAGCTGGTGGGGAAGGCCGTAGGAATGCCGAAATGGCTCTGGGTCAGTCAATCTGACATGATGCTCAAGGGTAGTGGTAATGCCTGGGAGGTCATTGAAGACGCTCTCGTAGTCCTCTAATAGCCTGTTCAGCTGTTCCCATTGACTCGGTTGCAGTCTGGAGTTAATAATGCAATTACTCACACTTTCCTTTCGGTGTGTGGGAATGGCAGGATCCTTACCATCATCAAAAGCTAAGCTTATGTCTTCAATTGCGAGGGCGGTGGCTGCGGCCAGAGGAGCTTCTTCCGAAAAACTTCACTCCCGTAAGTCTGTCTCCACTGCAAGGCTGGAGTATTCCAATATAGGAAGTAAGGGGTGGCTATAATGGAGCACCTGTGTTGCTGCAGCCTTGGAGGTTCTGTTGATGCTGAGGGCATCTATAGGGGTTGCTGAGAGTGCCAGCGCAGGGTCCCTGTGGTCCTCACAATACAGCTACAGCTGGTTAATGTGGTATTTCCTGTTATTGCCATCAACATTTAGCACATAATTGTCAGGGGTCACCCGTTGTACCACAGTGTACGGTCCTGTCCAGTGTAGCATTAGCTTGCGAGTATCTGTTGGAAGAAGTAAAAGAACTCGATCTCTGGGTGTCAGGTCACGACGCTTGGCACACTTGTCAAAGAGGAGCTTGGCAGTCTGCTGGTGACCCTTAATGGCTAATTGTGCAGTTTTCGAAGCCTTTTTGATATGGGACAAAAACTTCAAAATATACTCATGGACTTCCCTATCGTCATTTTCTATGGTAGGTGAATCCCAACATTCTGCCAAGAATTCCACTGGGCTTTTGACCTTATGACCATAAATCAGCTCGAAAGGCGAGTATCCAGTAGTTTCGTGGGGCGTGTCTCTGAAGGAGAAAAGTGCAGCAGGGACGTACTTGTCCCACTGCCTAGGTATATCTATCACTAGCTTGCGCAAACATTGCTTCAGTGTCCCGTTATAGCGTTCGCATGCTCCATTTGATTGGGCATGATAGACGCTCGTACGAATGTGCTTCAATTCTAAAAGGTTACAGAAAGCCTCAAAGTGCCTACTTGTAAACTGACTTCCATTGTCAGAAGTGACCTGCTCAGGAAAGCCAACCCTGGAGCAGATTTCAAATAGGGCATGAGCGACTGCTTCATTCGTGATAGAAGACAGTGGCACTCCATCTGGATACCTTGTTGCCAGGTCGACGTATACCAGGAGGAACTGTTTCCCCGTGGACGAAGCTGGATTAATAGGACCTAATATGTCAATAGCGACCTTGGAAAATGGCTCCATTGAGAGCTTAGTTATCCCCATGGGAACTTTCGGTACCGGTTCCGTAGAGGTGGATTGACAGACAGGACAGGAGGCCACATATCTGTCTACCTTGGCATACATGTTTGGCCATGCAAAAGCCTCCTGAAGGACATGCCGAGTTTTTGCTTTTCCTCTGTGTCCACTCAAAGGTAAATGGTGTGCCACATACGTAGCCTGGCGGCGCAATGAAGCGGGCACCACCAAGTGTTTAAAGATGTGGCCATCTTTAGACACATGCCTACGAAGTACTCCATCTTCAAGGGCGTAAGTGATCTGGCCGCCTCCTCTCACCGTAAAGGTCCTTCCCTCGGTGGCCTGCTGCATCCAGCGTTTGAGGCTGGGGCAGTCTTACTGCAATTTGGCAAAGTCTGGACGGGACTTCAATGGCTCTAGAGGTGCATCATCTGGTAAAGGAGGGGGAAACTCTCTGCATTCCACATTACGGGTACTAACTGCGGCAGACTCAACGGAGTCAGTCGGAGAATTATCCAAATTCTTGGTATCGAGGCCAAGAGTTGCTGCTGAAATGGTTTCTTGTGACTTCGCCCGAGGGAATTTATAATGAGAAATGTCCTTATGGTAGAGGTCGGCCTGGAAAATAGGAACTAGGTTCAGTGCATGACCCAGCAAGACAAGGTACATAAGCCCAATCATTGCCACAGCTGGGGCTTTTCCCTTGTAGTATTTGCAATCCAGGTCAATGACACAGCAGCGTCGTATTTGGGGTGTTCCTTCAGCAACCCTCTCACGAAAGACTTTGCTGGTAAAATCTTCATCCCTGACAAATCTCTCTTCAACAAATATGCCATTGGCCCCTGTGTCGAGGGCTATCTCAGCTTCCACACCATTTATGGTTTCTAGGCATTTTGGGATCATTTCCAGATCATCATGTTCGATGAATTCCACATTGGCAAGTTTGTGCGGTGGTTCCTCGGTGTTATCCTCAGTGGCCCTTTCTGGCCTTGTTTCCACAACATGGGCCGAGTGAGTGGCTGGACGGCTATGTGGGCCGCCATTGTGAGAGGGAGTGTAGTGGCTCTTAGAGTTTGACTGAAAACCCTGGGAAGGTGGAGCAGAGTAATGGCCCTTGCCTCTGAACTGCTGAGGCTTAGGTTTTACCGAGTCATCCTTCTTGAGTGTAGGTGCATGGCCGTAATAAGGCTTAGGAGTGTGAGGAGGATGAGCTGGATGATTGAAGTTCTGCGAGGGCCCCTTGTGTTTCCCGTTCCTGTAATCTCTATTTCCGGATGAAGGACCACTGTCTGGGATTCCTTCTTGAAGCTGAGCAAGCGCAAGCTCATGTTCACGTCGTGCGTGTGCCTGTGCCTGGTTGTAATGGTGTTGGGCTTGTGCCTGTGCCTCGTCGTAATCGCGTTGGGCTTGTGCCTGGTCGTAATTGCGTTGGGCTTGTGCCTCGTCACTGGCTTTCTTCTCCAGCTGATCTCGGCGTTGAACCATCTTGTCATGAGCCCATTTGAGGAGCTTCTGTCCTGGGGAAAGACCGTATCTCTCACTCCTAGCAATCGTTATGTCCAGGTAATGCTCCTCATAGAATGTTTCGATGGTTTCCATGTTTGTTTCTTGTGACTTCCTGGTTTCCATGGTGGTTTCCTAAACAGTCAATAATGAAGTGCCATAAAAAACCAACCACTAACAAATCTAAACAAGAGTAGAAAAAAAATGAAAGAACCACACAACACCGAGGAGGGAAAAAAATTCAACACCACAGTTCAAACTTAAACATAAAAGTGATCTCAAAACCTCACCATAAAAGTGACTCAAAATACAATCAAGTGCAACAGCAGAAAAATGTTGCAAAACAGTGCATGAAACACTGGTAATACAGGATGGCAGTCGTGCCTGCTTAACAGCAATATGCACCCAGTTCCAGAGAATACAAACGAGTATAGTATAGCAGTCGTGCTTGCGTATGAGCGCGTATATTGCAGTACCCACAAATAAAATGTCGGAAGTAAAATTCTGGAGTGTTGCCAAAAGGGCACAGATCCTATGCAAAATACACCAAAGATAAGCTAACGGCATACAAAGCAGCCAGAATACGCATGTCTACTAGTAATGAGAAAATTTATTTTTGAGTGAGAACTCAGACACCTGAAGGGCTTAGCCTAGGCTCAGTAAACGACACCAAAGTTTTTCTTCCCAATCTATGAGCGGTCAATGCTTGAATATAAAACACAATTATAAGCAAAATACTTAATATGCTTACTCCCAATTCCTAACTCCCAAGGAAATATAAACAATTCTTAACAAGTATCACCCTATAACGAATATATAAAGCACGAATGCTTTTAAACTCAATCTTATCACGCAAATAAATTAAATTTTAATTAACATGTCTTCTCGTCATGCAATATTTCTTAAGTCTGTTACCACATAATCTCAAGCAGATTTCCTGAAATTTTGTTAACCACATGGTAAGCAAGAAAATATTAGTTACATAATTAATTTTGAAAATTAAAAAAAAAATTTCTGATCCGCAACGTCTCTAACGATAAAATTTTCGTGTGCAGCCTAAGATTCATTCATTTCAGTAATCGAGCCAATGGTAATCAGGTTTCATGTGCAATGTTAAAAAGCAAAATAAAATAAATATATCAAAATCAGTCTGTCTGTTCGGGTCCCTTTTCGGGCTCCAATCTTGTTGGGGAAAGGATTGTTAAGATTCTGTTTACTAAGGGGACTCAAAGTACTGAACTCGGTTAAGAGCTCCAAACAGACAGGACAGATATTTAGACTTGAACACCCCACTCGTATACCACTACTCAGTTAAATGAAACTCAGAATTCAACTTTCTTTTAATTTTGGAAATGCAAGGACATTAAAAGAATTGAATTAAATTTTGTAATTAAATTTTATGAAATGCTGCCTCGAATCCCGGAGGTGGTGAGCATGATTTCATTTCCCGGCACCACAGACGTATGCCAAGACTTTGGCCTCAACTCGATGATTACCTCTGTTACACAGGCAGAGTAGAATAGAGGACTCTGCAATTGCAGAAACAAAAACGACACACTGTCAATAATGGGAAACTGAAAGCATGAACACACATATAATGAGTTTCCAATATTATTCTACTGGATGAAGATATACTGGTTAGTCACAGCAAACCAGAAATATTTATGCTACCATAAGAGCATACAAAACCATTAATTCTTGGCTGGTATTAAAGGAAAACAATTAATTCACAATAAATGAAGAATAAGCAAGACAAATACACTACTGTATGTATTCCTTAAATTGTAGGCAACACAAAAGTTACAATGCTTATTAATGATTTGCAATTAATATGGTAAAACACTCTATTTACGATAAAGGAAGAATCTACGAGATATACAGTATTCATTCACTTTTGGTTATCAAGAACTGTTTGCAATAAAAAAAGGGGGGCCAAAACCACCTTTTGAAGTATTTGCAACTTTTGACTCAAAACACTTTATCCCCAATATATGAAGAATCAGCAAGATTAATACAGTATGAATTCATTAAATTGTGGTTAACAGGAAATATTTACAGAGCCAACAGGGTAAAATTATCTTTTAATTTTTGCAGTTTATAGCATAACACACTTTAGTTAAATGATTAATTATTTGCAATTTATATAGCAAATAGCTTTATTCACGAGTTTTTGACGTAAAACACTTTATTTATGATGATAGAAAGGGGTGATATGAAATTAGAATTTGTTAGGAGAAGGGATAGATTTTTACGGGCTCATAACTGAAGAGATTTTCGTTTATCACATTCAATGAAAAGAAACTTCTCAGCAATGTATATCAGCTGTAATTTCCAGGTTAAGGAATTAACTTTGGCAAGTGAGATTCCAGTTAGGTAATCTACAAAAGTTTGTTTGTATGTGAATGGAATCTGAGAAAAAATTCGTGGGATTTAGCCAGTAACAAATGTAATTAATTCTCGAAAAACCAATTTGCTTGACCCACGAGCTTCACCATACACTATCCCTCACCTTGTTTGTGCCAGATGAATTCCTGTGAAGATGCCACGTAAATAAGGTTTGAAATAAGCTTGACTGCTGAGGCGAGATGCTGCCTCTGGGATGTTTGGCCGCCAAATGAGGACGCTTCAATGTCTCTCCTGATGACGTCATCTGTAGGATATATTTCTAGAGCAGTAACTGGCTCTTATTTTATACAGGGCTACTTTAATGGTGGTCCCTGGCAGGCAATTATAGCAGAGATGCAAGGGAGAGACAGTATTTTAGGTGCAACAAGTGGAAGCAAATAAAATAAAACGAGAATAATAGTGGAAAATTAGGTTGCTGGCAAACAATCTCTAGAACGTTCTTTGCGTTGTTGGAGACGGAATTTAAGTATTCAAATAATAAATGAGCTACTGAAATATGTCTAGACAGGCTAATGACAAAACAGCAAGGTCAAATTTATAACAAAATTATCAGCAAGAACAATTTTTATAATAATTTATTAGCAAGAGCTATTTTATCATAAGAAAATTGTAAAGAAGACGTATCTGATAGGCTCACTGAAAAGAGGGAACGGTAGGAGCAGTCTTTATATCGGGATTATGCATTCTACACATACAAGAATAGTAAATAAGGTATATTTAAAATTAGCTATAAGCTAAGATATAAATTGCAAATAATCATAATCTGCAAAAGTCAAGAAGTGGGAATTATTTTTAGTTAGAAATATTACAGTTAAGTTACTAAATTAACTAATAAGGCATCTAACAGCCTCTGGTGACTTTGAGTGAAACACTCTGTCACACTTAAGAAGCTTGGCAAAATCTTAACTATATAATTATTAAGATGTCTTTCTAGAATATCTAGGCTTCAGTGTGGGAGCAAGAAGTGTCACTATAACTTCATGAGTTTCGGGCTATATATTACCCTTACTGCTATCACCTTGCTTTTCAAGCATGTTCTTGGTATACAGTAGTTTGGTTGAGAGGTACAGGGGCGTTGGTATAATTGGATTCTAGGTATGTATGATCCCACATTAAGCAGCAGTGTTTGAACCTGCCAATCACTTGCTATTTAAACTGTAGCCAAAAGGTTATTATAGTTATCTACAATGAATATTTTCTTCGTCTTCATTGGCAGTCTGTATTAGCTGTCATCAGACACATGATATGACTCCTTAGTCCAGGAAAAGAGAAAAATTTAGATTTTATAATATTCACTCAGGACAAGATGGTACTTTTTGGGTGTGTAAACTTAGCCTCTATCATAAGTTCAGTGGACAATACCTCTGAAAGTCATAAATGGCCATTGCCTATCTCTTGATTCATATTTGAAGGATATGTTACTTTGAATATTTAGAATTTCTAAAGTGACTACTTTAGAGATGGACCTCTAGGAAAATTGTCATGGAGGGTGCCCCTGACGTCATGTTTTGCAACCTTTGCAAGTCCGTGAAAGTCTCTAATTAAAGAATCCAACATTTTGAAAGGTTAGGAGAACATAGCTATTTCATCAACCTGTAAGTGTATGTGTATCGACAACCTGTAGCTAAGAATTAATTTCTGTAACTATAGAAGAGTAAGGTTAAAATGGTCTTTCCTCTGCACCTGTATTCATATAACTGCGCAATATCTCAGTGCTTTAGGAGAGGAGGTTACTCTTTTCTCTCGCTTTTAATGTATGGAAAGCTATAAGTATGGCTCTTTGAAATGATTAACCTTCTTTTTGTCCTTAACACATATAAGTGATAGAGATGATAATTTTGAATGCTCTTTTTATGTGTCTGTCTTCTCTGGATTGTCTTGGCTTTTTACTATTTAACCTGGACGTTTTCTTCATTGAAATTTCAAGGGAACAGGATGGCATATGCCAGTGAGCATAACACAAACAAACAATCTTTATTTCCATTTCAATACAATGGGTATTCGTCAGCCAGGGCAAGCCCCAACCCCCCACTGTGGTGTCCAACCACAGCAGTTCCTGCCAGTAAACAGCTTAAACTCTCGGTCTTGGACGGGAACCAATCTTTCGACCTCGTGAATGCGAGGAAAAAAGACTGGAGAAGAAAACTTGAAGGAAGTTTGAGATTGATATATAATTTTTTTAATAACTGAGCATGACAGGGTCATGACCAGAAATCATATGAGTGAAACTATTAAGCAGTAGCTAATCCATGAAAAATTGTCATTCTGAATTTTTTTTTTTTTACAAGTGTGCCACCAGGAACAGGTAAAAAAATAAAAATAAAACTGCCCTCATCGGGCCTTGGCACAAATAAAACAAAGCAAAGAGAAACAGAGATGGAGAGTGCTGTGTCTTGTCAGATGGGAAAGGATAATAAGAGATGTGTAACGAATATACGGTGTTGATGTAGACTTAGAAAAAGAACTGTACCTGAAGAAAAGACTTAACCTCGAACTGTCCTAGACAGTGCTATTTAAATCCAAAAGATCTTCAGCTGTAGTATCGCAACGGGCGACTGGTGCCATGGGCCAGCCTACTACACGATAAATATTGCTGTGTTTACACCATATTCTATAAGTACTTTTATCAAATGTTCACTTTGGAAGTGTCTACCACCTTAACAATTGGTTTTCTTTTTTTTCCTCATGTTCTGATAGACACTCCTCAATGTGTTCTGGCAATGTACTCCATTCCATTTTGTCCTTTCTTATTGCCTATAACATGAAATCTTAATTGTCTTCTTTACCTTCCTCTTCCATCGTACAAAGACTTACCTTTTCTTGATGACTATAGTAAACTTTTATATATATAATCGTATAGTTACTTAGATAACTTTTATTTTATATTGTTTGTTATTATGCTCTGGACAAAGATACAAATCAGGGCTAACCTGCACCACAGTACTGTATGCATCATGATTATCACTGACAGTATTGAAACCTGTCATTAATAACCTCATTGATTTTTTTGTAAGGATGTACAGTATTGATAGTTATCTAGTGTTTTATCCTTCTAAGATCATAGAAATAGGTAGGAACACAGATACACCTTGTTCACTCTATCCGCGTGTTTATAATCAGCGAAATTGGAGTAACCCCTAAAGAATGATAGTAAAAAATACGAAATTTGCAAATAACGCCCATGCAAAATAATAATTTTTTTTTTTTTATTCTATTAAATAATCGACCGCCTCGGAAGGACTTTTCCGCCATCCTCCTCCTCTTCTACTGCTTAATGCGATCGGATATTATGAAGATAATTGAAAAAAAGCATTAAGAACAAACAGCAAACAAATTTTCGTTATAATATTGTCAGGGAAATAGCGTGTGAGGGTGCATCAGCTGATACGGAAGTAGCAAAACGTTTGTGGATAAAGGTTCGTTCTCCCGCATCCTCCTCCTCTTTTACCGCTCAATGCGATTGAATATTATGAAGAAAATTGGAAAAAAGCATTAAGAACAAACAGCAAACAAATTTTCGATATAATATCGTCAGGGAAATAGCGTGTGAGGGTGCATCAGCTGATACGGAAGTGGCAAAACGTTTGTCGATAGAGGTTCATTCTCTGCATCCTCCTCCTCTTCTACCGCTTAATGTGATCGAGTATTATGAAGAAAATTGAAGAAAAGCATTAAGAACGAACTACAAACAAATTTTCGATATAATATTGTCAGGGAAATAGCGTGCGAGGGTGCATTAGCTCATACAAAAGTGGCAAAACGTTTACCGATAGAGGTTCGTTCTCCTGCATCCTCCTCCTCCTCTACAGCTTAATGCTATTGAATATTATGGAAAAATCTGAAAAAATGCATTGAGAACAAACAGCAAACAAACATTCGATATAATATCGTCAGGGAAATAGAGTGTAGAGAATATATATATTTCATTTAAGTTTCCCCTATATACTTTTTCTTTGTAACGAACTGTTTAGTTTTCTTTTTCTCTCAGCTGACTGTTTACGTTTAGATTTCGTGCAGCATGGTCGATATGTAAAGAAGATAGAATAATGTTTAGAACCAAGGAATATTAATACTATAATCATGAAAATTAGATAAACTCCAAATAGAGTGAGTAAATAAATATTTTATGAGTAAGATATTGTGCCTGAATAGTGATAAGCATCAGCTGATACGGAAGCGGCAAAACATTTGCCGATAGAGGTTTGTTCTCCCGCATCCTCCTACTCTTCTACCGCTTAATGCGATTGAATATTATGAAGAAAATTGAAAAAAAGCATTAAGAACAAACAGCAAACAAACTTTCAATATTACAGTAATCCCTCGCTATTTCGCGGTTCACCTATCGCGGATTCACTGTATCGCGGATTTTTTTTTTTTGGGGGGGAGGAAATGTTAATTTATTATTATTATTATTATTATTATTATTATTATTATTATTATTATTATTATTATTTTTTTTTTTTTTTTTTTTTTTTTTTTTTTTTTTTTTTTTTTTTTTTTTTTTTTTTTTATTAAGATTATTGTGAAACCAGGATGGGCCAATAAATGATAAAATGAAACAGCCTTTATCAGGCTGTAAAGAGAAACAGAGATGGAGGGTGTAATGACCTGTCAGATGTGAAGGGATTATAAAAGATGTGTAATGAATATCCAGCTCTCTGCTGGGTTTTAATATATTTCTGCATTACTTTCATGATGTCTATTCCAATAATTCTCCTTAGATCTTATTATTATTATTATTATTATTATTATTATTATTATTATTATTGGCAACAATAATTTTCCTTTGATGATGATTGTGGAGATTATTATTATTATTATTATTATTATTATTATTATTATTATTATTATTATTATTATTATTATTATCATTCGTATTATTATTATTATTATTATTATTATTATTATTATTATTATTATTATTAAGGGCTCATCATTGTTTGTACATCTGTTGGTTTATTTACTTTAATAACTGTGTACAGTTCCCCTCCCTAGTTGGCTGGGACAAAGAGTGTGTGAGGGGTTGGGTAGAATAGAATGTTAGAGAGAGAGAGAGAGAGGAGAGAGAGAGAGAGAGAGAGAGAGAGAGAGAGAGAGAGAGAGAGAGAGAGAGATCTGTAATAAACTCTTGTTCATTCAACCAAAACTACATTATTTATTGTAAAAATAATGGTTTAATTACAACTTCGTAATAATAATGATATTAATAATAATAATAATAATAATAACAATGATAATAATATCCACAATCATCATGAAAGGAAAGTTATTGTTAATAATAATAATAATAATAATAATAATAATAATAATAATAATAATAATAATAATAATGATCTAAGGAGAATTTTTGGAATAGACATCATGAAAGTAATGCAGAGGTATATTAAAACCCAGCAGAGAGCTGGATATTCATTACACATCTTTTATAATCCCTTCACATCTGACAGGTCATTACACTCTCCATCTCTGTTTCTCTTTACAGCCTGATAAAGGCTGTTTTATTTTATCATTTTTGGGTCGTCTTGGTGTCATAATCATCTTAAAAAAAAAAAAAATATATATATATATATATATATATATATATATATATATATATATATATATATATATATATATATATATATATATATTTATTTTTCTTTTAAGGTGTTCCTACTTCGCGAAAATTCACCTATCGCGGCCGGTCCCGGAACCAAACCCCGGCGATAAACAAGGGTTTACTGTATATCGTCAGGGAAATAGCGTGCGAGGGTGCATCAGCTAATGCGGAGGCGGCAAAGCGTTTGCATCCTCGTGCTCACCGCCATCATGCACATCCCAGTGTATACCTGTTGCCCACCGCATAATAGAGAGCATTAATTTGTTGACTGTACAGTAAATCTGTATATCTTTTATACTGTACACTAGTTTCATGTTAATATAAATAGCTACAGGTCTTTCTGCTTTGTTATGTACTTATAAAATATGTTTTACTTATCTTATATCTTTGGTATAGTGTGTGTATGGACGGTTGTGGAACGAGCTATGCCCATTATCATTGTTTCTTATGGAAAATAACTCGTTAAATTACGCGAAAATTAAAATACGCGGCACTTCTGAGAACCTATCTTTGCGTTATTCCAAGAACTGGGTGTATAGCCTTTAAAGAAGTATTTAAGAATAAAATGTGCATGCTGAAGGAGTTTAAGTAATTCATTCTATATTCTGTTGTAAAATCATTGAATAAACTAGTATTTGAGTTTGTTAAATCATGGAATAAACTAGTATTTGAGTTTGTTATTCAGAAATAACTTTTCAGTTGTCATTCATTTAAAGAATTAGTAATACAGAACTTAAGAAATGATTTATGCTTTTCTGCTGTTATTTACATTTTATAATTTTGTTTTTAAATTTTTAACCTGAAGTATTAGAAAGAAAACTCCGGCCCCCAATCATTTGAGATTCATATAATCCGTGGCCTTTAGATTTATGCTGTATAGGCTAAGTGTAAATAAATACACTCGATGAGTGTGTCATTAATGCATGCTGGAACGGTTTTTTTTTCTTTTTATATATTACTAATATTTTAAGAATTAGTTACAATGTTATTAGTGTGTAGTGCCATCTCGCCACATGTTTGTATCAGCGTTATTCCAGGCCAAAACTAAGTTGTGTTTCCAAATCTCATATTAGAATTTTTTAAAACCTATTATTTGTTCATTCTGGATGCTTGTGCCTGTTGTAACATAAACATTAAATATTTTTGTCTCTTATTCTTAAGCTTTACATCCATTGATTCCGTTCGCAAAATTCTTTTTAAAGTTTACTGCTCTCTTGACAATACTGCACTCTGACTTCTTTGCTCATTTATTTCCAACATCTTATCGATGTGTACGTGCAACCTATCCACAAGTGTTCTAGAACATATGATTAAGCTCTATACTCTTGTTCCTGTTTTCATATAAATTTTTTTTCTTGTTCTTCTTCTTTGTAAGCTTTATTAATCCGTCTTTATACGGAATCACTGTTTTTGATGAGCTGCCTCCACCTGCCTCTGTCTCCTGTCTTGTTGGTAATGAGGTCCTTCTCTTTCATATCCACTGCTATGCAATCTTTCACTTTGTCTTGGGTTTTTCTCTCCCTCTTCCTTGTTAATCCATATCCAGCTCTCTTTTTTTCTTCACTCTCTTTATCACTCCTCAGTATGTGCCCGTACCATCTAAGTCTTTCCTCTTGCCTTTACTTGAAAACTTCCGCTACCTTCACTGTTCCTCTGATGTGTGTAGCTAATCCCATCCTCCCTTGCCACACCACACTTCCATCGCAACATCCTCATTTCTGCAACGTCCTTCCCACTCTCGTTGCTTTCCTCACATGCACTTCCTCTGCTCTGTGCGTCACTGCTTGTCTTACCACAGTGTTGTATACCTTCTCTTTTCATTTCACTGGCATTTTTCTGTTGCACAACACTCCTAACATGTCTCTCCAACTTCTTCCTGCTTGAGCTCTTCTTATACGATAACGTAAAATTGTAAGAAGACTTATTTATTCCTTTTTTGGATCTTCTGGTCACTGTAATGTTTCTGTGTCTACTCATTTGATACCTTCTGTTCCATCTCCATCTATACGTTTTAACCTGACACTGTCATATTTGTCTTTCCATGGAAAGGCTACATTTGGTATTGTGGTGCCTCTTCGTGGGAAGCATGTATAAAAAGGTTATCATATTAGGAATGGAAATATACTGGTAGGCTATATCCTCTGCTCCAATTAGACCATTGTTTAATCAATACTTCTATACCCGCTTGTGATCTTGTGCATCAAGCTAAGGGCTCTATTCCATGTGATATCGCTCACACTTCTCTATTTTATAAGGAGACAAGCACTTGTTTGTTAGAGGGAAATCTGAGTTCTTTATTTTGCAGCAGGTATCTCATTCTTGTCCTGAACTAAAATTGTTTCTAGCAGCTTTGATAGTGCTATATATTGTCCATATATCTGAATTGTTGTGAATAAAGTTGTGGTTTTACTATAGAGACCCATCATTTTTATCCATAATTTCCTCCACCTCAGTTCAGTCCTAAAGTACAGTACTGACTGCATCTCTCCAGGGGTCTTAAGAACTGTGCCTCAGAGCTAGCTTATTTTCTGCATTATCTTTTTTTATTTAATGAAAGTGGCTAAGAGCAGCACTAATCCTTCCTTCTTCTTCTTCTTCTCTGTCTACATTTTTTCCCACTTTTATGTTGGGTCGATGTTTCTGGCCAGTTTTCTCCATTTGTTTCTGTCCCTTACCTCATCACCCAACAAACCTTTAGACCTCAGGTCGTCACTGATGCAATCCATCCACCTACCCTGTATATCCATTTCCATCACCCTCCTCCCAACATACTGTTCATCCCTCCTAACGACATGACCATACCATCTTAGTCTACTTTCTTGTTTCTAAT
The DNA here is from genome assembly GCA_037179515.1 of Halocaridina rubra. Classification (NCBI taxonomy): domain Eukaryota; kingdom Metazoa; phylum Arthropoda; class Malacostraca; order Decapoda; family Atyidae; genus Halocaridina; species Halocaridina rubra. The sequence continues at coordinate 178,422 of JAXCGZ010018919.1, forward strand.
CTGATATTTCTCTAACATTTGAGGTACCTCTAATTACCTCGTTTCTGATCTTATCTCTTCTTGTCACCTCGCACATCCATCTCAACATCCTCATCTCTGCCACATCCAGTTTTTTTTCTTGTGTCTTCTTTATTGCCCATGTCTCTGCTCCATACATCATCGCAGGTCTCACAACTGTCTTATGCACTTTACCCCTCAACTTCATCCCTATTCTCCTGTCGCACAGCACCCCAGACACTTTCTTCCAGTTCTTCCATCCCGCTTGTATTCGGTGGGTTATTTCTGACTCTAGGTCGCCATCCTCTGCTACTGTTGATCCCAAATACTTGAACTTTTCTACTCTTTTCAACACCTTCCCCTGCAAATTGCCCTCCCCATCCTAATCATATCTCAACCTCAAGTACTCTGTCTTCTTCCTGCTGATTTTCAGTCCTCTATCCTCCATCACTCTTCTCCACTCCTCAAGCTTCTCCTCCACTACCTCTCGTCTGTTGCTACACAGTACAATGTCATCTGCAAAGATCATACACCACGGAAACTGATCTCTAATACCCTGAGTTACTACATCCAAGACCAGATCAAATAGATATGGACTCAAAGCAGACCCTTTGATGCAGACCAACATTTACTGAGAAACTTTTCGTCAAGCCCACACTGCTCTTAGCAGTTGCCTCTGCCCTCTCATACATGGATGATTCTTACATATATCTCGGGGACTCCCTTTTCTCTAATACACCTCCACACCTCTTGACGTGGTACTCGATCATATGCCTTTTCCAGGTCAATAAAGACCATATGCAATCCTTTCTGTTTCTCCCGATGCTTTTCCATCATTTGTCTCAAGGCAAATATGGCATCCACTGTCCCTCTTCCAGGCATGAAGCCAAACTGTTCATCCCCAATTGTCGTTACCTCTCTGAGTCTCCTGTCCATGATCTTCTCCCATATCTTCATAGTATGACTTAACAACTTTATACCTCTATAGTTTCCACACTCCTGAATGTCTCCCTTCCCTTTATAGATTGGGATGATTAAGCTTTCTCTCCATTCCTCTGGCATCTTTTCCTGACTAAAGATCTTTTGCATTAAGTCCCACAAGATATCTATGCCTTCCTTTCCAAGACTCTTCCATACCTCCACTGGCATCTTATCAGGTCCTGCTGCCTTTCCATTTTTCATTTTCCTTACTGCCCGCTCTACCTCTCTCTAGTCACTGTTGTTGTAACTGCTTCATTTGGAAGTCCATCTTCAAATAATGCTCTTGGGTTCTCTTCATTTAGTAATCCTTCAAAATAAGTTCCCATCTGCTTTTTATTTCATCCTCTTCTGCTAGAACTACTCCGTAGTTATCCTTTATTTGTCTTACTTGGGTCAAGTCCTTGGTTGCAGCATCTCGAGCCTTGGCAATTTGCCATATTTTCTTCTCTCCTTCTTGTGTTTCCAGCTCTTCATAGACTTCATTCAGTTTCTCTGCCTTTGCTTTTGCTACTGCTCTCCTTGCCTCCTTCTTTGCCTGCTTGTACTCTTTTTTATCCTACTCCAGGCCTGATAAATCTGCCTTTTTCTTAGCTTCTTTCTTGTTCTTAGCTTCTTTCTTGTTCTTCACCCATTCTTGCACTTCCTCATTCCACCACCACGACTCTTTATCATTTGGGGGTGTCCTTCCTGATGACTTTCCAATTACCTCCTCACCAACCCTCTAAATCACCTTACCATTCTCTGTCCACCTTTCTTGTACATCTTCATGCAACCTTATCACTTCCAACACTCTTCCCTTAAACATAGCTCTCAGCTCTGCATCTTTCAATCTCCACCAGTTTATCTTTGGGTCCATCCTCGGCTCCTTACTTTTCCTACATTTCCTGAGCCTGCAATCAGTTACTACTAGCCTGTGTTGCACTGCTACACTCTCCCCATTTATTACTTTACAGTTGCTAATCTCCTTCAAATGGTCTCTCCTACACAACAATAAATCTATCTGGCTCTCCCTTCTACCACTACTGTATGTAATCAATCTGTTTTCCTTTTTCTCAAAGAATGTGTTGACCAATGCCAGATCAAATGAAACTGCAAAATCAATCACTCTCTCTCCCCCCTCATTTATCTTACCCACCCCCCAGTCCCCATGAACTCTACCTATCCCAGCCCTCCCATTTCCCAAGTGGTCATTTAGATCTCCTCCCAAAATTACCCTCTCCCTTATAGGACTTGATCTAAGCTCCTGATCCATCTCCTCCCAAAATGCATCCTTCACCTCCGCTGTACAACCAGTTTGTGGGGCATAGGCACATACCACATTGACTACCGTTTCTCCCAGTCCCAGCTTTAAACTCATAATTCTGTCGCTCTTTCTATTCACACCAAGTAAGCTTTCCTTCAGGTCTTTGAATAGTATTATTTCTACACCTTTCCTCCCTTCCTCATTTGCTCCACTATAGAACAATTTGCAACCCTCACCCAGTTCACTCGCCTTATTTCCTTTCCACCTGGTCTCCTGCACACACAGCACTCCAATTCTCCTCCTATCCATCAGGTCCACCAATTCTCGCCCCTTCCCAGTCATCGTCCCCACATTAAGAGTGCCCACCTGCAGCGCCACCTCTGACACTCTCCCTCGAGCTTGCCTCTTTAACCCAGCCTGCCCATGACTGGGTAGCCCTTGCTGTCTTTCCGGAAGGGTCAGGCGAAGCCCCAACACGTCGCTTATGGGGAACGCCCTAGTATGGTGTTTATTCTCGCTATCTGTACTGGCCATATTTTGGTTTTGGCAAAATTTATATGGCCGGATGCCTTTCCTGATGCCAACCCTCCCCATCTACCCGGGCTTGGGACCGGCACCAAGTTTAGGCTGGGTTGCACTAATCCTTCCTCTTGACAGTATAATAAAATTCATCCAATCCCTCAAGCTAACTTGCTTTTATATTACATTCTACTTTATGCAAAGCATTTTTACTCTCTCTTCAGTGTATGTTTTCAAATTTTAAAGTACCGCTATTTTGAATCTTGCACTTTACTCACTGATTGCAATAATACTTCTACTAAGCAAGATCAACTGGTGACAGTCTTTCTTACTTTATTCTTATATAATCTCCACATCCCTTCAATCTCTTTAAATCCATACATCACTGAAAGTGTTACTTTCCAGCCATTTCTCTTAATATTTTGAGAATCAACATTATTGATCACATTTGGTAGGTATGCATCATTGATTATGTAAAATTTACTTCAAGGGAGTTGATAGTCCTGGTCAGACATTTGTCTTGTTTCTCCTTCAAGCCTTCACTTTATACTAGAAGCTTGTACGTTTGTGTATTCATTATTACTCTCCCATATCATATGATTGCTCTTCAAGTTTATCATTATAGGGTTGAGTGTAAGGCATTGTTTATTAAGATTCCACCTCAGTGGACGATAGTGATATTTGGTGTGTATCATCGCATTTCCTTGGTATCTGTATTTTGTAGGTATTATTATTGACCATTTTCTGGTGTTAAGCAGCCATGTCTCGACACCTCTATCTAGATCAACTAATACCCATAATTAAGTGCTTCACAGTCACTGTATTACTTTTAGCTTTATACTTGTTATCAATCAGTATAAATTTTTTTATTTATGCTCTTCAGGAGGTTTCTAAAATTTGCATATTCTTAGAATATATTGTCCTTATGGAGAAATATTTGTCAGCCTATCTCTTCAATAACATCCCATCAGTTTTTCTTTTAGAGGGTCCCCGTTTTATGTCATTCTGTGTTACGTCATTTGCCATTATATCGGGCCAAAAGAATAATAAATAAATTATTAATAAATTAATTTTTAAACCTACCTGGCTGGTGCGGTAGCCGTGCGCTCTGAACACTTTGTGAGCGCAACGGACGAATACACTTCTATCAACACAGCTGTATATGTATATATCAAGTTAATCATATTATTTATTTCTTTGTTTATGTATTTGGTTATGTTGAGTGATTATATTGCACTTAAAAAAAAAGAAATACTAAACACAGCTGTAAATACAATTTTATGCGAAATAGTGTGTTGAGCATTGCGAAAGAATACGGCGCCACGTGGCATTAGAAGAGGAAGAAGAACCACTGCTCAGTTTATTCTTGCCCGCTATATTGTGTTTCATGTTTATCTGCTCACGCGTTCGTTTCGCTTGTGTTTACTCGTCGCTGACATTACTGTGTCTCCGAAGCATGGTGTTGATAGTTCTGATGGCAGTGCTATGAAGAAAGGAAATTATAGATGAAATAGTAATATGCTCGGAAAAGGGAGGAACTACTACGAACATTGACCGTGTACTCGAATTAGCCCATACCACCGTGGCGACGATCATCAAAGACAAAGATCGCATCCGTGAACACATAAAATGTTCTACTCCTATGATGTCCCCTGTGATTACTAAGCAGCAAAGTTGCCATATGATCGTGATGGAGTGATTGCTAGTGCTTTGTTTTGATGAACAGCATTGACGGCATATTCCAGTAAGCCTCATGGTATTACAGGAAAAGGCTAAAATATTGTTTGAAGCCATGAAAAGAGAAAAAGGGGAGGGGGTGAAAATGAAGAGTGTGTGGCCAGTAGGGGTTGGTTTAATCTTTTTAAGAGTTGTGCTAATTTGCATTACCTAAGGGTGCAAGGTAAAGCTGCTTGTGGTGATGAGGTAGCAGCAAGAGGGTTCCCAGTGTGTTAGCAGAATTAATTAGGGAGGGGGCTTACCGTGCCAAACAAGTATGTAACGTGGATGAGTTTGGCTTGTTCTGGAAGCACATGCCTAGACGTACGTACATCACCAAGGAAGAGAAGGTAGCACCAGGCCATAAAGTCAGCAAGGAGAGACTGTCTTTACTTTCGGGGGCTAATGCTGCTGGAGATTGTAAGCTGAAGGTCTTGTTGGTTTACTTGGCAGAAAACCCAAGGGCACTCAAGGGTGTTTGGAAGGGTCAACTGCCAGTCATCTGGAAGTTGAACAAGAAGGCTCGGAGAACCGTTCAGTTATTTGAGGACTGGTTCAGCAATCATTTTGTACCAGAAGTGGAGAGGTACTGTACCTCCAAGGGTGTGCCCTTTAAGGTTTTACTATTGCTGGACAGTGCCCCTGGTCATCCTCCCTATTTGGATGACTTTCATCCTAATGTCAAGGTGGTTTACTTTCCACCAAATACCACTGCATTGTTACAGCCAATGGATTAGGGGGTCATTTCCTCTTTCAAGCCCTTCTACCTCCAAAGGACAATCGCTATTGCTCTCAGTGCAAGTGAAAAGGGCAATAACTTTCCTCTCAAGGACTTCTGGAAGTTGTACAATATTCTTCTAACTGTGAAGAATATTGCTGATCCTTGGGAGGAAGTGAAACAGACGAAATGAGATATGGAAGAAACTGTGCCACTATTTTGTGAATGACTGCAAAGGCTTGAGGAGACAGCTGAGGCTGTCACCAAGAACATAGTTTCCCTGAGTAAGAAGCTCAAGTTGGAGGAGGAGGCTGATGAAGTAAAAGAGCTTCTGGAATCTCATGGTGAGGAGTTATCTGACAAGGACCTCATTCAGCTGGAGAAGCAGATGGTTGAAGAGGATGAAGAAATATCAAGCCCCAAAACCCAAGAGATGCACAACCAGGGATTGGAAGAAATGTTTGCCCTGGTAGAAGAAGCATTGGCAAAGCTCAATGCTTAGGACCCCAACACTGCTAGGTACGCCAATGTCACCAGAGTGATCAAAAATGCCCTGTGGTGTTACAAGGAAATTTGGGAGAAGAAGAGGAGGACATCCTTCCAGACTCGCCCTGGCCAATTTTTTGTGAAGATAGAGCCCCACCAACAGATCCTGTACCCTCTACTTCAGGTGTCTCTACCTCTATAGACTCACCTGCCCCATTATCTCCATCATCTGCTGCATGTTCTTGTGCCTCTCCTGACTCACCTGCCCCAGTCTCCTCAGCACCTGCCCCTCCAGCTTCCTCCTCCTTATAAGACTGTCTCTTCATTCCTTTCAATGCCCCTTCCAGTGTGCAAGCCAACCACATGAGTAAAGTTTAGCAATATTGTACTGTATACTGTACTGTAGTGTAATTTTACTATTTTTATGTTTTAGATTACACAAGTAACGGTAAACAATACTGTTAAGTTTATTTTACTATTTTTATGTCTTAGATTAAGAACTTGTTTTATTTTTCTATCTTTTAGAGTATTTATTTTTAATATTGGTGGGGAACTAGGGTTGAAGTTAGGTGTTTTCGACTTACGTCAAAATCCGGGTTAAGTCTGCTGCCAGGAACAGAACCCTGACGTTTAATGGGGATCCCCTATATTCGCTCTGATGTTAATGTGTTTTTTATTTATCATATTAGCCTTTATTATTTTCTTTTTTTTGTATGATGTTTTCATTGTAGACACAATAAGAAATGATGAGAAAGGTTTTTTCAAGCGTGATCATGCATGGAGAAGTTGGGGGTAACATAGTAAAGAAAGTTTGAGATTTTTATTGCTATCATTAGAAAGTTAATTTTATGTTGAACATCACAATTTCTTTTTAAAAAAGAGGATATTCAGTGTGCTGCCTGTCTGATTCATTTTTTTTTATTCATATGGAGTCTTTTGTAAACCTAAGAATGTTTTGTGTTTAAGCCTTAGTACAATTTCGTCTGCTTTTATTTGACAAGTTCATTCCTGTATACAATATTAGATGCTAAATAGAGCATAGTCAGTGAGGTACTTATGTGGATTATTGATATGACATACCAAAAGACTTAAAGTTCAAACAGTTCGTACCATAACAAAAAGTGAGAGTTTCACTTAGTAAGTTTGAAATATATGACTGGGACTGTAATGTCGATTGTTGTGTCCTAGTCCCTGCCAGATTAGCAGATATAATGAGTACATAAGTGGAAATGGCTCTCCAGTGTGGGAACCAAATCTGTGAAAAGCTTGGGCACAAGAATGTGTAAGCATGTGTGTGTCCTATACAGTGAAAGTGTGTAAGGAAAACGAGAGAGAGAGAGAGAGAGAGAGAGAGAGAGAGAGAGAGAGAGAGAGAGAGAGAGAGAGAGAGAGAGAGAGAGAGAGAGAGAGAGAGAGAGAGTTTATTTAATCTACTTACCGTCTTATAGGGAAAAACGGAAATAATGTTAGAAAGTCGTTATTGGGTGAATCTAAGAATATATCTATAAGTGAGCAGTTTTTCCATTTCCTGAAGCTGAAACACTATATTGAATATTTTATGCCACGCTGGTATATATATGTTTCTCTCTCTCTCTCTCTCTCTCTCTCTCTCTCTCTCTCTCTCTCTCTCTCTCTCTCTCTCTCTCTCTCTCTCTCTCTCTCTCTCTCTCTCTTTTATTATTGTTAGATTTGTCTAAAGCATTTGACAGTGTACACCATCAAATTCTAATGAGAAAACTTTCCAAAGTTCATGTTGACTCATTTTGGTTCGAAAATTATCTGAAAGATCGAATTCAGTCAGTTCGAATGGGCTCGACTCTCTCTTCTTCTTTAGATATCAGTTTTGGCGTTCCTCAGGGTTCAATTTTGGGTCCTCTGCTTTTCTTAATATATGTTAATGATTTACCTCAATTTATAAGAGATTGCCTACTTGTTATGTATGCTGATGACACCCAGATTATGCTTACTGGTGACATTGATAGAATTCCTGAAATCTTAAAAAGGGCTGAAGATATATTAAACTGTGCCAAAAGTTATTTTAACAGTAATGGTCTTTTACTGAACGAAAATAAAACTAAATTCGTTATTTTTGGATCAAATCAATACCTGTCCCGCATTCCTGAGAACATCAGTATAAATTTCAACAATGTTTCACTCTTCCCATCTAATAAGGTTAAAAATCTAGGAGTTATTATGGACAGTACCATGACATTTAATTTTCATATCGATGAACTACATAAAAAAGTGAACGGGACCCTTATTTACTTGAACAGAGTCTATGAAAGATTCGAGCCTGATTGTAGGGTAATTGTAGTACAAACATTGATTTTAAGTATTCTCAACTACTGTCTAAGTGTTTGGGGTTCCACGACTAAGACCCAGATGTTACGAGTGAAAAGGCTCCAGAATTTTGCTGCAAGAGTTGCCATAGGGGGGGTGCATAAACATGATCACGTGACTCCCCTCTTGAGAGATTGGGTTGGCTAAGGATGGACATGAAGTTCATATATAATATCTGTCTTTTAGTTTTTAAAATAAATCATGGAATATTACCGGAATGGCTCTTCTCATTGCCAACAGTTAATCAAGTGCGTATCAATAACGTCAACACCAGATATCAGAATTCTTTTTACGTGCCCAGAACTTCCACTGATATTGGGGCAAGAGCCTTAAATGTAATGGGCCCGAGACTTTGGAACTCTTTACCCGCAAACTTAAGAAGTTGCCAAACATTACCCTCACTTAAATCTCATCTTTTAAATCACCTACTTAATAAGTGATTTTAGTCTCATTATTATCCTCCCATTGGGTAAACGAAGTGTATGTATGCATATTTTAATGTGTAAATTTTTTGATTTTGTGCTTTGCAAATTTCATTAGTTTTATTTTGACATTTTACATTGTAATTTGTAATTAGATTAATTATCATGTGTAAATTTTGTGATTTTGTGCTTTGCAAATTTCATTAGTTTTATTTTGACATTTTACATTGCAATTTGTAATTAGATTAATTATCATGTAATAGCCATTTTTGATGGAATAAAGTTTTTGACTTTGACTTTGACTTTGACTCTCTCTCTCTCTCTCTCTCTCTCTCTCTCTCTCTCTCTCTCTCTCTCTCTC
>JAXCGZ010018920.1:0-7500 GCA_037179515.1 Halocaridina rubra
ACGTCAATTAATCCATTATCACTATTATCACAACCATTGCTACCACCATCATGATTATTATTATCATCATTATTATTATTATTATTATTATTATTATTATTATTATTATTATTATTATTACCATCATCATCACTACAGCTTTTGTATATAGATAGAGTTATGAATCAAAAGTAGTAATTATTGATACATATAGACATACACATACATATACATATACACATATACATACATATATACATATAAATACATACAAATATACATATACATATACACATACACGTACACATGTACACACATATACATACATATGAGCTCCTGAGGGAGGGGGTTAGAATACTTCCTCCATGTTCCCCTGCGTGTCGTAAGAGTAGACTAAGTGGGGCGGAGCAAAGGGAATGAAAGAACCCTTCTCTGTACTTTCTCTTCCCAGAGTGTCAGAGCATTATTCCTTTACTCAGCCACTCACCTTATAAGGGGAAAAGTGGCTTATGTATATAAAAGGCATATGAGAGAGAGAGAGAGAGAGAGAGAGAGAGAGAGAGAGAGAGAGAGAGAGAGAGAGAGAGAGAGAGAGAGAGAGAGAGAGAGAGAGAGAGAGAGAGAGAGAGAGAAGGTATTCCCTCCACCTTTCCTTTTTTTTTTCTCTCTCTCTCTCAAAGTTATAGAAATATCAGATAATATACAAGAAAGTAGACTAAGATGGTATGGTCATGTCGTTAGAAGGGATGAACAGTATGTTGGGAGGAGGGTGATGGAAATGGATATACAGGGTAGAAGGAGAGGGAGACCAAAGCGTAGGTGGATGGATTGCATCAATGATGACCTGAGGTCTAAAGGTTTGTTGGGTGATGAGGTATGGGACAGAAATAAATGGAGAAAACTGACCAGAAACATCGACCCCACATAAATGTGGGAAAAGATGTAGACGGAGAAGAGGGTAAAAGAATTACATTTTCAACGTTGGGTATACACTAAGTACAGGATATAAGTTCTCTGGGTTGCAAAAGTGCACACAAAGTTCAAAGTAGCTCAGACCAAGAGGTCTGAAGTCGTTAAGCTTTGTGCACTCTGTAATGTAGTGTACTAAATTGTTGCCCCCTTCACACTCACATAAATGGCATTTTGAGTGTTCTGGGTGCTTTCTACCATCTTTCTCGCAATTCACCTCCCATATATTTCTATAACCAAGTCTTATACGGGCAGCAACTCTATCACAGTCACCTGTAAGCATTTTACCCATGCTGTATTTGTGTCTCAGCCTTCTGAAGTTTTCATAATGTTGGATCGAACAGCTGCTTACATGTTGTGTGAGTGTAGAAAGTTCTTGCTCTTCCATAATCTCATTATACAACATTGTTTTAAACTGAGTCAGTGTGGTTATAGATTCAGACACTGAACTCTCAGTTGCCATTTTTGCCAGCCTGTCAGCCTTTTCATTACCTACTATCCCAACATGGGAGGGTACCCATGAAAACTTAACTTGGAGTTTAAGCTTTGCGCAATCAATAAGAGCCTCTTGAATTTCAGTCATGTGAGTTTTGTAGGAGCTTTTTAATGATCTCAGTGACAGAAGCGCACTCTGCGAGTCACAGAATATGATAGCATTTCTCCTAGCACTGAGAACATGTTCAATAGCAAGTTTTAGACCAACAACTTCTAATGGCCACTTGGGAATTGGGAGGGCTGGGATAGGTAGAGTTCATGGGGGCTGGGGGGTGGGCGAGAGAAATGAGGGGGGAGGGAGTGATTGATTTTGCAGTGGCATTTGATCTGGCATTAGTCAACACATTCTTTGAGAAAAAGGAAAACAGACTGATTACATACAGTAGTGGTGGAAGGGAGAGCCAGATAGATTTATTGTTGTGTAGGAGAGACCATCTGAAGGAGATTAGCAACTGTAAAGTAATAAATGGAGCGAGTGTAGCAGTGCAACATAGGCTAGTAGTAACTGATTGCAGGCTCAGGAAATGTAGGAAAAGTAAGAAGCCGAGGATGGACCCAAAGATAAAGTCGTGGAGATTGAAAGATGCAGAGCTGAGAGCTATGTTTAAGGGAAGAGTGTTGGAAGCGATAAGGTTGCATGAAGATGTACAAGAATGGTGGACAAAGAATAGTAAGGTGATTTTGAGGGTTGGTGAGGAGGTACTTGGAAAATCATCAGGAAGAAAACCCCCAAATGATAAAGAGTCATTGTGGTGGAATGAGGAAGTGCAAGTATGGGTGAAGAACAAGAAAGAAGCTAAGAAAAAGGCAGATTTATCAGGCCTGGAGCAGGATAAAGAAGAGCACAAGTAGGCAAAGAAGGAAGCAAGGAGAGCAATAGCAAAAGCAAAGGCAGAGAAATTGAATGAAGTCTATGAAGAGCTGGAAACACAAGAAGGAGAGAAGAAAATATGGCGAATTGCCAAGGCCCGAGATGCTGCAACCAAGGACTTGACCCAGGTGTGACAAATAAAGGATAACTATGGAGTAGTTCTAGCAGAAGAGGATGAAATAAATAGCAGATGGGAAACTTATTTGCAGGATTAGTAAATGAAGAGAACCCAAGAGCAGTATTTGAAGATGGAGTTCCAAATGAAGCAGTTACAACAACAGTGGCTAGAAGAGAGGTAGAGCAGGCAGTAAGGAAGATGAAAAATGGAAAGGCAGCAGGACCTGATAAGATGCCAGTGGAGGTACGGAAGGGTCTTGGAGAGGAAGGCATAGATATCTTGTGGGACTTAATGCAAAAGATCTTGAGTCAGGAAAAGATGCCAGAGGAATGGAGAGGAAGCTTACTCATCCCAATCTATAAAGGGAAGGGAGACATTCAGGAGTGTGGAACTATAGAGGTATAAAGTTGTTAAATCATACTATGAAGATATGGGAGAAGATCATAGAGAGGAGACTCAGAGAGGTAACGACAATTGGGGATGAACAGTTTGGCTTCATGCCTGAAAGAGGGACAGTGGATGCCATATTTGCCTTGAGACAAATGATGGAAAAGCATAGGGAGAAACAGAAAGGACTGCATATGGTCTTTATTGACCTGGAAAAGGCATATGATCGAGTACCACGTCAAGAGGTGTGGAGGTGTACAGTATTAGAGAAAAGGAAGTCCCCGAGAAATATATAAGAATCATCCAAGATATGTATGAGAGGGCAGAGGCCAATGTTAAGAGCAGTGTGGGCTTGACGAAAAGTCTCTCAGTAAATGTTGGTCTGCATCAAGGGTCTGCTTTAAGTCCATATCTATTTGATCTGGTCTTGGATGTAGTAACCCAGGGTATTAGAGATCAGTCTCCATGGTATATGCTCTTTGCAGATGACATTGTACTGCGTAGCAACAGACGAGAGGTAGTGGAGGAGAAGCTTGAGGAGTGGAGAAGAGTGATGGAGGATAGAGGACTGAAAATCAGCAGGAAGAAGACAGAGTACTTGAGGTTGAGAGATGATGAGGATGGGGAGGTCAATTTGCAGGGGGAGGTGTTGAAAAGAGTTGAAAAGTTCAAGTATTTGGGATCAACAGTAGCAGAGGATGGTGACCTAGAGTCAGAAATAACCCACAGAATACAAGCGGGATGGAAGAACCGGAAGAAAGTGTCTGGGGTGCTGTGCGACAGGAGAATAGGGATTAAGTTGAGGGGTAAAGTGCATAAGACAGTTGTGAGACCTGCGATGATGTATGGAGCAGAGACATGGGCAATAAAGAAAACACAAGAGAAAAAACTGGATGTGGCAGAGATGAGGATTATGAGATGGATGTGTGGGGTGACAAGAAGTGATAAGATCAGAAACGAGGTAATTAAAGGTACCTCAAAAGTTAGAGAAATATCAGATAAAATACAAGAAAGCAGACTAAGATGGTATGGTCATGTAGTTAGGAGGGATGAACAGTATGTTGGGAGGAGGGTGATGGAAATGGATATACAGGGTGGGAGAAGGAGAGGGAGATCAAAGCGTAGGTGGCTGGATTGCATCAATGACGACCTGAGGTCTAAAGGTTTGTTGGGTGATGAGATATGGGACAGAAAAAAAATGGAGAAAACTGGCCAGAAACATCGACCCCACATAAAAGTGGGAAAAGATGTAGATGAAGAAGAAGAAAGGCTGATTAATCAATCAATCTATCAATTTAGCCTGCTGGCTAGTACAGTGGTAACGCGCTGGCTTCGCATTCATGAGGTCGAAAGATCGGTTCCCGTCCAAGACCGAGAGTTTAAGCTGTTTACTGGCAGGAACTGCTGTGGGTGGACACCACAGTGGGGGGTTGGGGCTTACCCTGGCTGACGAATACCTATTGTATTGAAATGGAAATAAAGTATTATTATTATATTATTATTATTATTATACTATATATCTAACTATATAACTAACTATCTATCTATCTTACTAATATATAGCTAACTATCTATCTATCTTACTAATTACTAACAAACTTTAGATCTGTTTAGCTATATATCAATCTAACAATCTCTCTATGCATCTATATATCTGCCTAACTAATTAATTAACTATCTATCTATCTAACCAACTAACTAACAAATAACTAACTAATATTAACAATATAAGCAAAAGTAAAAAACTACCTAAAACTAAGTAAAACTTACAAACTAACTAAAACTAACAACCGAAGTAAAACAAACAAACTAACTAATACTAAGTAACTAACCAATTAACAAACTAAAACTGACTAAAATTAACTAACTAAAGCTAACAAACTAAATCTAATTGACTAAGAGTAACCGAGTAAAACTAAGTAAAAGTAATCAAAACAAACTAAAACTATCTACACTAAGTAACATACACTAAATATTTAACAAAAAGTAGTTAACTAGATAAAACTAACTAAAAGCATCTAAAACTAACTAATTAAAACTAACTAGCTAGCATTAACTAACGAAACCAGAATTACATAATTAAAACTTACTAAATAAAAGTAATTAATTAGAACTAAATAACTAAAAGTAGCTACCTAACAACAACAAAATAATTAAATAAATAAGTAAAATAACTTTAAAATATTTTGTAAAAGGAATTGAACGTATTTGTATATATATATATATATATATATATATATATATATATATATATATATATATATATATATATATATATATATATATATATATATATATATATATATATATATTATCAAAGAAGCACATTACATATGTGAAAACATGAATCATTTTTTACCCCGACTGGGACTCGAACCTAGGACTTATAATTACTAAGTCAAGGCGCTACCACTACACCACAGAAGGTTAAAAGGAACCCAGCCTTATAGCTTATATCTACTATACTTAGGAATGAACGCTTTCTAACTGAATGCCACTATGTTCATATTACAGATTCCCCAACCTCACTCGTGGCTTCATTTTAGCATTTAATTCAATTCCCAATCTCATTCGGGCCATGAAATTATCAAATTTGCACATTACATATGTGAAAACATGAATCATTTTTTACCCCGACTGGGACTCTAACCTAGGACTTACGATTACTAAGTCAAGGGGCTACCACTACACCACAGAAGGTTAAACGGAACCCAAAATTATGGCTTATATCTGCTATACTTAGGAATGAACGCATTCTAACTGAATGCCACTATGTTCATATTACAGATTCCCCAACCTCACTCGTGGCTTCATTTTAGCATTGAATTTAACCTTCTGTGGTGTAGTGGTAGCGCCTTGACTTAGTAATCATAAGTCCTAGGTTCGAGCCCCGGTCAGGGTAAAAAAAAAATGATTCATGTTTTCACATATGTAATGTGCTTATTTGATAATTTCATGGCCTGAATGAGATTGGGAATTGAATTAAATGCTAAAATGAAGCCACGAGTGAGGTTGGGGAATCTGTAATATGAACATAGTGGCATTCAGTTAGAATGCATTCATTCCTAACTATAGCAGATATAAGCTATAAGGTTGGGTTCCTTTTAACCTTCTGTGGTGTAGTGGTAGCGCCTTCACTTAGTAATCATAAGTCCTAGGTTCGAGTCCCGGTCGGGGTAAAAAATGATTCATGTTTTCACATATGTAATGTGCTTATTTGATAATTTCATGGCCCGAATGAGATTGGGAATTGAATTAAATGCTAAAATGAAGCCACGAGTGAGGTTGGGGAATCTGTAATATGAACATAGTGGCATTCAGTTAGAATGCGTTCATTCCTAAGTATAGCAGATATAAGCTATAAGGTTGGGTTCCTTTTAACCTTCTGTGGTGTAGTGGTAGCGCCTTGACTTAGTAATCATAAGTCCTAGGTTCGAGTCCCGGTCAGGGTAAAAAATGATTCATGTTTTCACATATGTAATGTGCTTATTTGATCATTTCATGGCCCGAATGAGATTGGGAATTGAATTAAATGATAAAATGAAGCCACGTGTGAGGTTGGGGAATCTGTAATATGAACATAGTGGCATTCAGTTAGAATGCGTTCATTCCTAAGTATAGCAGATATAAGCTATAAGGTTGGGTTCCTTTTAACCTTCTGTGGTGTTGTGGTAGCGCCTTGACTTAATAATCATAAGTCCTAGGTTCGAGTCCCGGTCGGGGTAAAAAATGATTCATGTTTTCATATATGTAATGTGCTTATTTGATAATTTCATGGCCCGAATGAGATTGAGAATTGAATTAAATGCTAAAATGAAGCCACGAGTGAGGTTGGGGAATCTGTAATATGAACATAGTGGCTTTCAGTTAGAATGCGTTCATTCCTAAGTATAGCAGATATAAGCTATAAGGTTGGGTTCCTTTTAACCTTCTGTGGTGTAGTGGTAGCGCCTTGACTTAGTAATCATAAGTCCTAGGTTCGAGTCCCGGTCGGGGTAAAAAATGATTCATGTTTTCACATATGTAATGTGCTTATTTGAAAATTTCATGGCCCGAATGAGATTGGGAATTGAATTAAATGCTAAAATGAAGCCACGAGTGAGGTTGGGGAATCTGTAATATGAACATAGTGGCATTCAGTTAGAATGCGTTCATTCCTAAGTATAGTAGATATAAGCTATAAGGTTGGGTTCCTTTTAACCTTCTGTGGTGTAGTGGTAGCGCCTTGACTTAGTAATCATAAGTCCTAGGTCCGAGTCCCGGTCAGGGTAAAAAATGTTTCATTTATATATATATATATATATATATATATATATATATATATATAGACGTCTTAGGTTTGAGTCCCGGCCAGGGGCGCGCGCGCGCACACACATACACAAAGATAGATAGAGAGAGAGAGAGAGAGAGAGAGAGAGAGAGAGAGAGAGAGATTGTGAAGGTGGTGGCACTGGGAAGTTACAAACAGTTGACTATAAAGAAACATAACAACAAACAGCTGAATGACAACCTAAGTGAGCTAAATGTTAGTTCACTGCTCTCTTTGGAGAGAGACGATAATGCAGCTTGGAATGTCCAGATTAAGGAAAACATCGAACAGTATAGAAAAGAGTCTCAGGAGCTGGATATGGAACATGATGCCATGAAAACTTCCTTTGCTGATGCATTAAAGGGGAATGTG
>JAXCGZ010018920.1:15000-17500 GCA_037179515.1 Halocaridina rubra
GTGGTTAGAAGTGTTGGCAGTAGCTAGTAAAGTATTGATTGCAGTGGAAAAGTGGCTGTCCCTGCAACCCCATAGTGATATGCTGAGTGGCAGAAAAGAAAAGTCACGTGGGTTCAGGGTCGATGTTTTACGTGTAGAGGTCCACACATGTCAACGGAATGTAATTTGCCAAACCCAGACATCATCTACTACTGATGTAGGATACCAGGATATAGCTAACTGCCTTCATCAGGGAATGTCCAAAGGGAGCTATTGCACCGGAGGCAACCCCCTCAGTTCAGTAAAGGTGCTTTCAAGCAGGTTGCCAGTGGTTAAGTTTTTGGTAGGTGGAAGAGAGGCAAGAACATTAGTGGATTCTGGCTGTTTGATCACTGTGATGGTCGCCTGATTAGCTGGGAAATGTTATTAGGGAGTGAAAAGGAGTTTGGTGACTGTTAATGGAATAGACATTAGGTGCTGAGAAGTAGAGTTGATGTTACAGGGCATCCAATTAAAAGTTAGGGCCCTTGTTCTTAACACAGTTATTAATGGCACTGAGGTAGTACTAGGAATGGATGTGATCAGTCAGCTTATTGAAGTGACAATTATGAATGAAAGAGTGAAGTCTGGTAAGGGTGAAGTCTGCTCAAGTGTTGAGAGGGATGAGGCTGAGTGCGTAGTGGCAGTGGGAAAAGCTAGGGGAATTGGCAAGAGAATTGATATAGTTGAAACAAAGTTTGCTTGGGTTAGAAAGGACAGCCTTGGTAAGCGGGAGTATGGGATGAATCATCCAAGTTCACGTTGCCCTGTCAGAGAAGAAGTTGAGTCACAAAAAGGTGTGGTAACGAATGGTATTGAGAAAGAGGCTGCATTATTCAATATTGAGGACAAAGATTTTGTTGCGGTATATGATAGCAAGAAGTGGATGGTAGAGTGGTTTTTGAAAGGGGAGTTGCCAGTGTTGAAATATAGCATTGGTTGTTATGAGCGTATTTTACATGAGGAAATGAAAGAAGACTTTTACAAAGAAGTGAAACAGTGGATTGATGAGAGTATCTGAAAGCCTTAGGGGGAGGAGATGGAAAGCAGATTGTTGCCGATAATGGCAGTAGTTTAGCCAAAAAACATAAGGTTCGACTGTATTAAATTTCTGTGAGCTTAATGCATACATGAGGTGTCGTACTTGTGATGATTTCACTGATATATGTGGCGAAACTCTAAATGCATGACAGCAAATGTTTGGGGCCTCAACTACTGTGGACTTAAATTCAGCCTATTTTGAAATTCATGTATCAGATAAGTTAAGAAAGTACCAACTAGTGAAATATGGAGGATCTTATTGCTTAAGAAGGTTGGGTTTTGGGTTGTGTTTTGCACCATGAATTAGGACACTGCTCCTCAAGACAATCAACAGAAAAGAGGATATGACCGAGGAGGTCACGAATTCATATATTGATGATACAGTGTGGAAAAAACTGAAGGAACGTCCTCTGAAGTAGTAGAGTCTTTGGACATGTTTTGGCTGGTTGCTAAGCAAGCAGAACCAATAGATGGAGGGACAGTGTTGGGTGTAAAATTGGAGAGTCATGGAAATGGTGAGCTTGTTTTCACATGAGGTAACGAGATTCCATAAGTGATGTAGAAAATGAGTAGGAGGGTGCTTTTCTCCTTATGTGGAAAGTTGGTGGTGCACTATCCTATTGTGGGATGGCTTTGGGTGGCTTGCACTTATGTAAAGAGATGAGCAGAAGGTAAAGATGGGAGGATGAAGTTGGTAGAAAAATATTGATTATGATTTGGGATATTGTTGAAAGGATCAAAAGTGAAGATCTGGTAAGAGGGAAGTGTTATGCGAGAGATTGAGATTAGAACTGATTCAGCTATAGTATTGGGAAGTGTAAACTCCTTTTTGACTGCTGAGAACAGATCCCATACAAAGGGAGGTGCAGAGATCATTGTTAAGTGGTGCCTTGGGATGTGTAGGGAATAAATCGATTACTCTTATATAGCAATGAGGACTCACTCCAAATAATATGGTGACCAGTATCTCGCATATGCACAAATAAAGCAGAACTTTCAGCACCATATCGCACTGCTCTTTTATGCTCAGATATTCTCTGGCCTAATGAACGACCAGCATGACCTATGTAAGATTTATTACAGGAACTACAATCAATTTTATAATTCCCTGCTTCTAAAGCCTTTTTATTTTGATATACATTAATAAGTGAAGAACCAATTGTTTTAGGATAATTAAATATAAAAGGATTACTTCTGGCTAATTGATCACTAAGAATTTTATTATTTTCTAAATAGGGTCTTTTAATCATATTAGCAAAGTTTATTTCTGACTGCTCTGCCGGCCCATTAAAAATTATATTATTAGCTTTGTTAACTGCTTTTTCGATTACATATGCGGGATACATGAGACTTTCTACTTGTTGGTGGATTAATTTGAATTCGCATTGCAAATGATGAGTGGAACACACTCTAAGACCTCTTAGGAAAAGATTGCATGCAA
>JAXCGZ010018920.1:27500-32500 GCA_037179515.1 Halocaridina rubra
TATATATATATATATATATATATATATATATATATATATATATATATATATATATATATATATATATATATATATATATATATATATATGCATACATACATACATACATTCATACATACATACATATATACATACATACAAACATACATATATACATACATACATGCATACATACATACATACATACATACATACATACATACATACATACATACATACATACATACATACATACATACATACATACATGCATACATACATATGTCCATACATACATACATACATACATACATACATACATACATACATACATACATACATACATACATACATACATACATACATACATACATACATGCATGCACATATACATGTATGTATGTATGTATGTATGTATGTATGTATGTATGTATGTATGTATGTATGTATGTATGTATGTATGTATGTATGTATGTATGTATGTATGTATGCATGCATGCATGCATACATGCATATATATATATATATATATATATATATATATATATATATATATATATATATATATATATATATATATATATGTATGTATGTATGTATGTATGTTTGTTTGTGTGTATGTATGTATGCAAGTATGTATGTATGTATGTATGTGATTACCTAATTGTGATTACCTAATTGTGTTTACGGGAAAGAGCCCAAAGCTCGTATCTTCCCGTCTCCTGATCGGTTCCATTTTAGACTTAGTGATACTTATCATACCTGTCCTTAAAACTATGGATTGAGATAGCATTAACTACCTCCTCGCTTAGCCAATTCCAATTATCAACTGCTCTTACACTGAAAAAGTATTTCCTTACATCCTGCAAAGAAGTTTTCTTACGAAGCTTCAAACTATGACCTCTAGTTCTAGAGCCAGCCATATCAAAATATCGATCCCTATCCACTCTATCATAACCATGAAGGAATTTAAAGACTGTCACCATATCCCCCCTCACTCTTCTAGCTTCGAGTGATGGTAAGTCTAATTCCCTCAGCCTCTCATCATAACTGAGATTGCGTATTTCTGGCACCAGTTTCGTGGCATGTCTTTGAACTTTTTCAAGCTTAGCTATGTGCTTTTTCAAGTGCGGATTCCAAAAGGGGGCTGCATATTCGAGTTTTGGCCTCACATAGGTTACATAAATATTTCTGAACATTTCCTTGTCCATGTGCCTGAAGGCTACCCTTACATTTGATAAGAATGCATATGCTGCCCTTACTATGCCATTTATATGTATTTCTGGAGACAAATCTGCCAGTATGTTTACTCCTAGATCTCTCTCATTTTCTGTCTCTTGAAGTTGTACTCCAGCCACCGAGTAGTCAAGCTTGGGCCTTCTTGCACTTGTACCCATTCTCATTACCTTACATTTTGAAGTATTGAATTTCATTAGCCACTTTTCTGACCACTCATGCAGATTATTTAGATCCTCCTGAAGTTCTCTACCATTGTTCTCGTTTTTTACTTTCTTCACAATCTTTGCATCATCTGCAAACATATTCATGAATGAATTTACAGACTCTGGTAGGTCATTTACATATACAAGGAACAAAAGTGGCCCTAAAACTGAACCCTGTGGAACTCCACTACTAACTCTTCTCCATTCAGACACTGAGTGTCTTACTCTAACCCTCTGTTCCCTTCCTTCTAAGTAAGTTTTTATCCATTCCAAAACATTCCCACCTATTCTAGCCATTGATTGCAGCTTCCTAATAAGTCTCCCATGTGGAACAGTGTCAAACGCTTTCTGGAAGTCTAGGAATATGCAGTCTGCCCAGCCCTCTCTTTCCTGTAAGATTTGGCTTACCTCATCATAAAATTCTAATAAGTTTGTTACTGTTGATCTACCTTCTCTGAAGCCATGTTGCCTCACTGACAAAAAGTTGAAGGATTCCAAGTGAAGAGAGATATGTTTCCTTAGTAGTTTCTCCATAAGTTTGCAAACTATGCTGGTCAAGGAAACTGGTCTATTGTTCAGAGCCGTATCCCTCCTTCCCTTTTTGAAGATAGGTATCACATTTGCTTGTTTCCAGCATCTTGGAATCTCCCCCGACTCCAGTGACTCCTTAAATATGATACTTAGTGCCACTGATATTGTGTTTGCGCATTTTTTAAGCACATGAGGGGATATGTCATCAGGACCTGTAGCTTTATGAACATCTAAATCCATCAGCGCTTTGCATACCTATGTGGCTGAAAGATTGATGTTCTCTAATACCGGCCCTTGAGCTTCTATCACTGCAGTCTGAGGGGGTGGGGTATTTTCTACTGTAAATACTGACTGAAACTCCTTGTTTAATTCTTTGCAGATCTCTTCATCCGTCTCAGTGATGCTTCCATCCGCTCTCTTTAGCCTTAAAACCTGTTCTTCTACCTTCAGTTTTCCTCTGATAAAGCTGTGGAAAAGCTTGGGATTTTCTTTAGCCTTCCTGGTGATGTCCCTCTCATAGTCTCTCTCTGCCTCTCTCCTTTTACTTAGGTAGTCATTTCTTGCTCTTTTGTAGGTTTGCCAGGCATTTATGTTTTTTCTCCTCCTATACCTTTTCCAGCATTTGTCTCTCCACTCCTTAGCTCTTTTACACCCATTATCGAACCATTTCTCTCTGGCATGAATTACACCTACTTTGGTGGCAGGTATGCAGCAATCTACTATCTTCCCATATTTCTCACAAAAGATGTCATACATTTCTTGTACAGATTTGTTGTAAAATAAGGTTCTCCAGTCAATAACTGCAAAAAGCTCATTCATTTTGATGTAATCTCCTTTCCGATAGTTCTTCCTCATGTCCTCAGTGCCTCTACTCACAGGAAGAATATCTTCAATGATATACTCCATCAACAACACACAGTGGTCACTCTTTCCAATTGGTGGTTCATACTCAATATTTTCAATATCCAACACATTATCTGTGAACACTAGATCAAGTAGTGATGGCTCATCCCCACCCCTGGCCCTTGTTGGTTCCATTACATGTTGGTGTAGGAAATTCCCTTGTACGCAATCTAGGAATCTTGCCCCGAATGAGTCCTCACCACTGTGTGGGTCAAGATTTATCCAATCTATCTCTTTATGATTAAAGTCTTCCATAATCAAAATCCTACATTTTTTTTCCCGTGCCATGTTAACAACTGAGTTTATGACTTCAATAGTACCTATATGACTTTCCTCATAAACTTCAAGCCCATTTTGGTTCCTTGGTGGGTTGTATACAACAGTTATTATAATGCTCTCTGACCCAGTATTTATGTGAGCAACAAGAAATTCCTTGAACTCACTTTCTATAGCCAAGTTTATTTCTTCGACTTGAATCCTTTCACTTATGAGCAGTGCTATCCCTCCACCAGTCCTCTCAGATCTTTCAACCCTTAGTATTCTGAAACCCTTAGGAAAAACTGTGACACTGTTTATGTCATCACTCAACTTAGTCTCTGTAATTGCTACTATATCTGCCTTACTGTTGTGAATCCTATCTTTTAATTCTACTGCTTTACCAGCTAATCCATCAGCATTTGTGTATAACAATCTTAATGAGGCCCCATCCCCTGATCTTCTGTCATTATCTTCTTTATCTCCCCTTTGTCTGGAAGAACTCTGTAACGAAAATTTTTCTTCTCTTCTTCATTTCTTTCATCATTTAACCTTCTTGCCTCTTGCAACAAGTTTTTGATCTTTCCCATATCTTCCTGTGTTCTGTATTGTCTAATGAACACTTCTTTGAATTCTTGAAGGTCTTTTAGACTTTTTTTTCTCAACAATATTTCCCTACATGTTTCCCCTCTCTCAAAGGTTACTTTTGTTGGTCTCGGCTTTCCTTCCCTCGAATATTTACCTAGTTGGTGTATGTTTACAATATCCTCAGGACCACATACTACTCCAAGCTTTCTTATCAGGTCTACAACCCTAGCTTTATTTTCTTCAAGTCTCCCCTGCCATGTTGGCTCCTGGGACTCGCTTATGCCTGAGATTACCACTGTCTTCTCCTTATCAAGTGCCTGTCTGATGAGTGGGTTTGCCCTTTCCATCACAACATCTTTCATTTTTTCGATTACTGTCTCTTTATAGTCAACTGTTTGTATGTTTTCCAGTGCCACCACCTTTACAGCCTCTTTTACTGCCACATTCCCCTTTAGTGCATCAGCAAAGGAAGTTTTCATGGCATCATTTTCCATATTCAGCTCCTGGAACTCTTTTCTGAACTGTTCAATGTTTTCCTTAATCTGGACATTCCAAGCAGCAATCTCGTCTCTCTCAGAAGAGAACAGTGAACTAACATCTAATTCCTTTAGGTTGTCATTCAGCTGTTTGTTTTTATCTTCTTGTTTAGAAAGTCTAGATTCTAGTTGACTCTTTTCCCCTTCCAGCTTCTTTATTCTTTTTTCTAGTTCCTTTCTCTCCTGCCCTTGTGCTTTATTTGCTTCCTCCAAAGATCTTATTTGCTCTCTGAGTGTTTCATTCTCTTTCATTTCTCCATCCATATTCTGAATTTTATCATCAAGGCTTATAACCATTTCCTCTAAATTCTTGATTTTCTGTTTGAGTCTCGTGATGGCTACCCCTCCTACCGACCCATGGATGGGAGAGGTTTGGGACAGAGATGGCGTCATTTTTATTTTCTCCCTCTCACAGAATATAGAAAGAAGACGAGAAAGAGGAAAAAAAAAAGAGAAAAACTTTTAATTAAGCTTCACACCGAATTTTTATATCTCCATATAAGTGCTATTTAGTGACTCAGTTTATCTCTTTTCTGGTAACACACATCTTAACTTAAAAACTTGACCATGGTAATTTAAGGATAAAAAGAAAAAGAAAAAAAAATGCAACAAAACAAAAGTCAAACATGAAGGAAAAATTCGAACCTGTGTCTGAGGTGGCACCCACCTGTTTCTGCTATATATTCTTCCTAACTGATAAACTCACTTGCTAACCAAGGTATGTTATCACAAGATTAGACTTTACATTTAACTCAATATATATACA
>JAXCGZ010018920.1:42500-47500 GCA_037179515.1 Halocaridina rubra
TTAGAAATTTGGATTATATGATTTCGCCAAGACAAGTTATAGGCTATATGGATTCCTAGTATGTTGATAGAACATATATATATATATATATATATATATATATATATATATATATATATATATATATGCATATATATATATATATATATATATATATATATATATATATATATATATATATATATATATATATATATATATATATTTATTTATATATATACACATATATATGCATATATATATATATATATATATATATATATATATATATATATATATATATATATATATATATATATATATATATATATATATATATATATATATATATATATATATATATATATATATATATATATATATATATATATATATATATATATATATATATATATATATATATATATATATATATATATATATATATATATATATATATATATATATATATATATATATATATATATATATATATATATATATATATATATATATATATATATATATATATATATATATATATATATATATATATATATATATATATATATATATATATATATATATATATATATATATATATATATATATATATATATATATGAACAAAGCTTCACTGTTTTTCTAGATTTGCAACTAGAATCGCTGTTTTGGACCATTTAGCAACTTTAGGGGTCAGAGGTAAACTACTACAACTAATTGATTGTTACCTAAGTGATAGAATTTCTAAAGTGTACTATAAAGGCTATCTTGCTTCCAGTGAAAAGGAATTTACACTGGGGACTCCTCAGGGAGGAATTTTGTCTCCCCTTCTCTTTAACATCTTATTGAATAAACTTCTCAAGTCTCTCAGCCTACCAAATGATAAGTGCCCCATCATATGCTATGCAGATGACACTTGTATAAGGGCACCTTCTGCCAATAATATGCAAATAATACTTAATGAATTTTCTCAAGTATCAAAAGACATTGGTCTTGTCATTTCAACTCTAAAAACAAAGTACTTTTCCAATATCTCGTAAGAGCCTCACCTTGTAATAAACAACCAAATGGTTAAGGTGTGCGAAAATCACAAATATTTGGGAATACCAGTTCCTTCTTCTCACACAGAGTATGTCAAATGTTTGTGTGAAAGACTGAAACAAAGACTCAGACAGCTAAAGCTTCTTGCCAATAGGGTATCTGGTGTTGGTATTAACATATGCCAAACTTTCTGTCTTGCTTATGTCAGGTCAGTAGTCGATTATCACACCCTGCAGCTCTGTACTATGACTACCTTTATCTTAAGACCCTTAGAAAAAATCAAAACAAAGCTATGAGGATTATTCTTGGCTGCCCTATGAGCACCAGATTGATTAATATGCAACATGAATTATACCTCCCACCTTTGATAGAACATATCAAACAGTCAGCTGTGATATTTGGTTAAATTAGCGAAATCATTTCAGTCTCTTGCATGTAATGCTGGTCATTTGCAAGGGCCACAGTTAGCGCCAACAATCATTTGATCGCTAATAAAAGGTAACATACAGTATGAAAGACAAATTCATCCCAAGATATTTAAGCTTATAACCAATGAGACAAAAAACATAATATAACACTATTTACTGAGATTGGTCCTGCATGATTAATAAATCCTTGCAAGAAGATTGGGCAAGATGATGTCCCTTCTTTCAACAACCCTCAGGTTTTGCAAACTAGGTTTTATGTCTCTACTCACAATTCCTTCAGTACATTGAAAGAAGAATGTGATAGGGTAGTGAAGAAGAGGTAGATCCAGATAAAAGTGATAGTCAACAAGACAACCTGAATACACCATCTGGCATAAATAACCAACTCAGTAACAAGTTACAAAATAGTGAAGAAACAACAGCGCCCTTCCCCACTACTCCTAACAACACAACAAAAGGCACTAACCAGAATAAGATGCTTCCCAGCACAATTAACCAACCTGGTAAAGGGTTGCAAAACAGTGAAGAAGATATAGAGCCCATCTCCACTACTACTAACAGCACAGCAACTATCACTAACCAGGACAACCAAAGTACCCTTCCAGCACATAGAACCAACCCAGCAATAGGCTGCAAAACAATGAAGAAAACAGAAAAGACAAAATAGCAGCAGTCTCTATTCTAAACATTCCATCGAAGTCCTCTCCCCCACAGCCACAGTTACCCAATAATGCAAGTGCAAGGGTTACAGCTCAAATATATATTCGCATTCCTGGCAACCCCTTTGAGAGAGAGATACGTAATATATTGACAAATCCAGGCATTCCCTCTGAAGAAGTCTTGATTAAGGAGTTTTCTCGCAAACCAAATTGGGTTTCCTTTTTGAGCCTTACAAACTGAATCAATGGCCTACAGGCACAATTGTCCAGCCATTTCACGGGGGCAAACAATGGACACCACCTGGGTATTCTACAAAATATCTCAAACTAGAGTCATACCAAAATAAACAGCAAAGAGCTTATGAAACAATCCCCTATCCGCGAGACTACAGAAAGAGACACGATACAAACCTCTCTTATCGCCGACCACGCACAAGAGACTTCTCCTGGAGTGATGGCTCTTACAACCCTAGACACTCACCTAGGCATACAAACTTTGGGAAGACCCGATCATACCATGGCACGTACTCAAACCAGCGTTATCCATCCAACGGCAGGTACAGACACCAGGATCCATGGGCAAATCCCAGAACACACTACTGATGAATTCCCAGCAGAATCACACAGTCGAAACAAGTAATGGACTAACCCAAGAACAAACTACAACTATGACTATGGATACCACCGTAATGAAACATGGTAAGAATGTATCATTAGTACATGTGAACGCTCAGTCCCTGCTCCTAACATAAGACTACAACATAGACATCCTCTGTGTAAGTGAAACTTGGCTTCCTCCTACCCACTGAAAATAAATATGTGAATATCCCAGAGTTTAAAATATTTATTGATCACTGTGCAGTATCAGAAACTTCCATCTTTCATTGTAGGGTGTGTTTACCGTCACCCTAAAGAACCTACCAGTTCATTCAATCATCTGCTAGAAACATTCAAAAATATCTGTGTGCGCCATAAACCCATATACATACTTGGTGACTTTAATGATGACGTGTTCTCAGCAGATAACAAAATGAAAAGGATGATCAACACTGTGAAGTTAACACAAATAGTGACAAAACCGACCCGCATAACCCCTAATTCTAGGACTCTTATAGATCTGATAATAACAAATAAAGTGGAAAGTATACCCTATTGGGACGTAGTTCCCTGCCCAATTGCAGACCAAGAGCTGAACATTGCTATGCTAAACATAAACAAGCCCAAAAGGAAGCCTCTCTTCAAGACATTCCGGTGTCTAAATAATGACTCCCCTGATATCTTTTGTGAAACATTAATCAACAACAAAAATGTACTTAATAGAATTAAATACACAGATAACGTCGACTTGCAGGTTGAGAGTCTAACAAAAGTTTTCCTTGAATGCTTACATAGTCGTGCACCCATTGTAACAAGAAAAATAACCCGCTCCTCAGCCCCCTGGCTAACTAATGACATCAAAGAGGCAATGCAAATCAGAAATCAAATACAAAAAGAGCTAAAAATGAATAGATATGATATGACTCTCCGAGAACGTTATAAAACAGAAAAGAAACGTGTCAGATCTCTCATCAATGTAAGTAAAAAAGACCTTTACGAAAAACAATTTAATGACACTAGACATGATACAGCAGCAACATGGAAAATGATAAGAAGCATGATACCATATGAAAAGAGTACCTCAGAAAGTTATGAAAATATTATGGAGTTGAAAGACAAAGCGGGAAAATGTAATAACTATTTTGCTAACGTTGGCAAAAATACCTACGAGAAAACACAAGAAAATATCAAGTCAGTGAATATGGGTAATTGCTTAAATGACAATTCTTCCAATGTAAACACAAGAGAGTACTTCAAGATAAATCCTATCAAGTGTGCTACCCTAATTCTTACCACAAAGAGCCTAAGAAACTCTGGCTCTCATGGTCCAGATGGTATACCATTTCAGTTCATCAAAGACGCTCTACCCGTGATTGTATCTTTTATTCTAACTATTATGAACACTTCCATTGTTACTAAAAAGTTTCCTGACTCTTGTTGGAAAAAATCACATGTAATACCTCTGCATAAAAAGGGGGACAGAGAAGATGTGACAAACTATCGTCCCATTTCCCTGCTACCCATTTTCTCTAAAATATTAGAAAAAATTGTTGCATGCCAACTTGTCATATTTAGAGTCAAATAGACTATTATCTATTCATCAACATGGTTTCAGACCGAAACTCTCTACGGAAACTGCACTGCTCAAAGTTACGAATAGTATCTATAATAATATAGATATGAAACAAATATCTCTGCTTGTAATATTAGACTTATCAAAAGCCTTCGACAGTGTAAACCATGAAATTCTTTTAAGTAAATGTACTAACGTAAATATTGATCCGAGCTGGTTTAGCGAGTATCTATCTAATCGTAAACAGTCTATACGTCTTAACAACATTATCTCTATGCCAAAAAATGTATCATTTGGTGTTCCACAGGGATCAGTACTTGGTCCTATCCTCTTCTCCATCTACGTAAATGATCTATCTTCTTTCATTTCTGACTGTCTAGTCTTACAATATGCATATGACACTCAACTACTCCTTAGTGGTGATATTAATAATCTCCCAGAGCTAACTTTAAGAGCAGAAAACACTCTGTCAAAAATTAAATCCTATATTCAAGAAATTGGGCTGTTAATTAACGAAAGTAAAACACAATGCATGTTTATTGGTTCAAGGTTCCATACAGCACAAAGTCCAGAAAACACAAAAATTAATTTTTGCAACAATATTATCACACCTAGCAAAACAGTAAAAACCTAGGAATTCACTTTGATAACCACATGTTATTTGATTCCCACATAGACAAAGTATGCAAAAAGGTTACAGGAACATTAATGTTCTTATCA
>JAXCGZ010018920.1:55000-62500 GCA_037179515.1 Halocaridina rubra
TACACCACAGAAGGTTGTAATGTGCTTATTTGATAATTTCATGGCCCGAATGAGATTGGGATTTGAATTAAATGCTAAAATGAAGCCACGAGTGAGGTTGGGGAATCTGTAATATGAACATAGTGGCATTCAGTTAGAATGCGTTCATTCCTAAGTATAGCAGATATAAGCTATAAGGTTGGATTCCTTTTAACCTTCTGTGGTGTAGTGGTAGTGCCTTGACTTAGTATTCATAAGTCCTAGGTTTGAGTCCCGGTCGGGGTAAAAAATGATTCATGCTTTCACATATGTAATGTGCTTATTTGATCATTTCATGGCCCGAATGAGATTGGGATTTGAATTAAATGCTAAAATGAAGCCACGAGTGAGGTTGGGGAATCTGTAATATGAACATAGTGGCATTCAGTTACTATGCGTTCATCCCTAAGTATAGCAGATATAAGCTATAAGGTTGGATTGCTTTTAGCCTTCTGTGGTGTAGTGGTAGCGCCTTGACTTAGTATTCATAAGTCCTAGGTTCGAGTCCCGGTCGGGGTAAAAAATGATTCATGTTTTCACATATGTAATGTGCTTATTTGATAATTTCATGGCCCGAATGAGATTGGGAATTAAATTAAATGCTAAAATGAAGCCACGAGTGAGGTTGGGGAATCTGTAATATGAACATAATGGCATTCAGTTAGAATGCGTTCATTCCTAAGTATAGCAGATATAAGCTATAAGGTTGGATTCCTTTTAACCTTCTGTGGTGTAGTGGTAGCGCCTTGGCTTAGTATTCATAAGTCCTAGGTTCGAGTCCCGGTCGGGGTAAAAAATGATTCATGTTTTCACATATGTAATGTGCTTATTTGATAATTTCATGGCCCGAATGAGATTGGGATTTGAATTAAATGCTAAAATGAAGCCACGAGTGAGGTTGGGGAATCTGTAATATGAACATAGTGGCATTCAGTTAGAATGTGTTCATTCCTAAGTATAGCAGATATAAGCTATAAGGTTGGATTCCTTTTAACCTTCTGTGGTGTAGTGGTAGCGCCTTGACTTAGTATTCATAAGTCCTAGGTTCGAGTCCCGGTCTAGGTAAAAAATGATTCATATATATATATATATATATATATATATATATATATATATATATATATATATATATATATATATATAGATATACATATACACACACACACTCACACGTATGGTTATGTGTGCACGTACGTACGAGAGAAATGGTTCGATAATGGGTGTAAAAGAGCTAAGGAGTGGAGAGACAAATGCTGGAAAAGGTATAGGAGGAGAAAAAACATAAATGCCTGGCAAGCCTACAAAAGAGCAAGAAATGACTATCTAAGTAAAAGGAGAGAGGCAGAGAAAGACAATGAGAGGGACATCACCAGGAAGGCTAAAGAAAATCCCAAGCTTTTCCACAGCTTTATCAGAGGAAAACTGAAGGTAAAAGAACAGGTTTTAAGGCTAAAGAGAGCGGATGGAAGCATCACTGAGACGGATGAAGAGATCTGCAAAGAATTGAACAAGGAGTTTCAGTCAGTATTTACATTAGAAAATGCCCCACCCCCTCAGATTGCAGTGATAGAAGCTCAAGGGCCGGTATTAGAGAACATCAACCTTACAGCCACAGAGGTATGCAAAGCGCTGATGGTTTTAGATGCTCATGAAGCTACAGGTCCTGATGACATATCCCCTCATGTGCTTAAAAAATGCGCAAACACAATATCAGTGGCACTAAGTATCATATTTAAGGAGTCACTGGAGTCGGGGGAGATTACAAGATGCTGGAAACAAGCAAATGTGATACCTATCTTCAAAAAGGGAAAGAGGGATATGGCTCTGAACTATAGACCAGTTTCCATGACCAGCATAGTTTGCAAAGTTATGGAGAAACTACTAAGGAAACATATCTCTCTTCACTTGGAATCCATCAACTTTTTGTCAGTGAGGCAACATGGCTTCAGAGAAGGTAGATCAACAGTAACAAACTTATTAGAATTTTATGATGAGGTAAGCCAAATCTTACAGGAAAGAGAGGGCTGGACAGATTGCATATTCCTAGACTTCCAGAAAGCGTTTGACACTGTTCCACATGGGAGACTTATTAGGAAGCTGCAATCAATGGCTAGAATAGGTGGAAATGTTTTGGAATGGATAAAAACTTACTTAGAAGGAAGGGAACAGAGGGTTAGAGTAAGACACTCAGTGTCTGAATGGAGAAGAGTTAGTAGTGGAGTTCCACAGGGTTCAGTTTTAGGGCCACTTTTGTTCCTTGTATATGTAAATGACCTACCAGAGTCTGTAAATTCATTCATGAATATGTTTGCAGATGATGCAAAGATTGTGAAGAAAGTAAAAAACGAGAACAATGGTAGAGAACTTCAGGAGGATCTAAATAATCTGCATGAGTGGTCAGAAAAGTGGCTAATGAAATCCAATACTTCAAAATGTAAGGTAATGAGAATGGGTACAAGTGCAAGAAGGCCCAAGCTTGACTACTCGGTGGCTGGAGTACAACTTCAAGAGACAGAAAATGAGAGAGATCTAGGAGTAAACATACTGGCAGATTTGTCTCCAGAAATACATATAAATGGCATAGTAAGGGCAGCATATGCATTCTTATCAGATGTAAGGGTAGCCTTCAGGCACATGGACAAGGAAATGTTCAGAAATATATATGTAACCTATGTGAGGCCAAAACTCGAATATGCAACCCCCTTTTGGAATCCGCACTTCAAAAAGCACATAGCTAAGCTTGAAAAAGTTCAAAGACATGCCACGAAACTGATGCCAGAAATACGCAATCTCAGTTATGATGAGAGGCTGAGGGAATTAGACTTACCATCACTCGAAGCTAGAAGAGTGAGGGGGGATATGGTGACAGTCTTTAAATTCCTTCATGGTTATGATAGAGTGGATAGGGATCGATATTTTGATATGGCTGGCTCTAGAACTAGAGGTCATAGTTTGAAGCTTCGTAAGAAAACTTCTTCGCAGGATATAAGGAAATACTTTTTCAGTGTAAGAGTAGTTGATAATTGGAATTGGCTAAGCGAGGAGGTAGTTAATGCTATCTCAATCCATAGCTTTAAGGACAGGTATGATAAGTATGACTAAGTATAAAATGGAACCGATCAGGAGACGGGAAGATACGAGCTTTGGGCTCTTTCCCGTAAACACAATTAGGTAATCACAATTAGGTAATCACACGAATGCATGTGGGAGTGCATGTGCGCATGGAGGATATAGATATGTATGTGAATGTTTGTATATGCGTCTGTACATACATACACATGCATGCGTACACATGCATGCATATGTGTGTGCTCTAGTCCCTTCACTCCATACCATTTAGCCTTCTTTTACGAGACGCAGGGGAACACGGAGGAAGTATTCTAGCCCACTTTCTCTGTGGTTCATATATGTAATTATTTGTGTGATTACCTAATTGTGATTACCTAATTGTGTTTATGGGAAAGAGCCCAAAGCTCGTATCTTCCCGTCACCTGATCGGTTCCATTTTCTACTTAGTGATACTTATCATACCTGTCCTTGAAACTATGGATTGAGATAGCATTAACTACCTCCTCGCTTAGCGAATTCCAATTATCAACTACTCTTACACTGAAAAAGTATTTCCTTACATCCTGCAAAGAAGTTTTCTTACGAAGCTTCAAACTATGACCTCTAGTTCTAGAGCCAGCCATATCAAAGTATCGATCCCTATCCACTCTATCATAACCATGAAGGAATTTAAAGACTGTTACCATATCCCCCCCTCACTCCACTAGCTTCGAGTGATGGTAAGTCTAATTCCCTCAGCCTCTCATCATAACTGAGATTGCGTATTTCTGGCACTAGATTCGTGGCATGTCTTTGAACTTTTTCAAGCTTAGCTATGTGCTTTTTCAAGTGCGGATTCCAAAAGGGGGCTGCATATTCGAGTGTTGGCCTCACATAGGTTACATAAATATTTCTGAACATTTCCTTGTCCATGTACCTGAAGGCTACCCTTACATTTGATAAGAATGCATATACTGCCCTTACTATGTCATTTATACGTATTTCTGGAGACAAATCTGCCAGTATGTTTACTCCTAGGTCTCTCTCATTTTCTGTCTCTTGAAGTTGTACTCCAGCCACTGAGTAGTCAAGCTTGGGCCTTCTTGCACTTGTACTCATTCTCATTACCTTACATTTTGAAGCACTGAATTTCATTAGCCACTTTTCTGACCACTCATGCAGACTATTTCGATCTTCCTGAAGTTCACTACCATTGTTCTCGCTTCCTACTTTTTTCACAATCTTTGTATCATCTGCAAATCATATTCATGAATGAATTTACAGACTCTGGTAGGTCATTTACATATACAAGGAACAAAAGTGGCCCTAAAACTGAACCCTGTGGAACTCCACTACTAACTCTTCTCCATTCAGACACTGAGTGTCTTACTTTAACCCTTTGTTCCCTTCCTTCTAAGTAAGTTTTTATCCAGTCCAAGACATTTAAACCTATTCTAGCCATTGCTTGCAGCTTCCTAATAAGTCTTCCATGTGGAACTGTCAAACGCTTTCTGGAAGTCTAGGAATATGCAATCTGTCCAGCCCTCTTTTTCCTGTAAGATTCGGCTTACCTCATCATAAAATTCTAATAAGTTTGTTACTGTTGATCTACCTTCTCTGAAGCCATGTTGCCTCACTGACATAAAGTTGAAGGATCTCAAGTGAAGAGAGATATGTTTCCTTAGTAGTTTCTCCATAACTTTGCAAACTATGCTGGTCAAGGAAACTGGTCTATAGTTCAGAGCCGTTTCCCTCCTTTCATTTTTGAAGATAGGTATCACGTTTGCTTGTTTCCAGCATCTTGGAATCTCCCCTGACTCCAGTGACTTTTTAAATATGATACTAAGTGCCACTGATATTGAGTTTGGCCATTTTTCAAGTACATGAGGGGATATGTCATCAGGACATGTAGCTTTATGAACATCTAACTCCATCAGCGCTTTGCATACCTCTGTGGCTGAAAGGTTGATGTTCTCTAATTCCGGCCCTTGAGCTTCTATCACTGCAATCTGAGGGGGTGGGGTATTTTCTACTGTAAATACTGACTGAAACTCCTTGTTCAATTCTTTGCAGATCTCTTCATCCATCTCAGTGATGCTTCCATCCGCTCTCTTTAGCCTTAAAACCTGTTCTTTTACCTTCAGTTTTCCTCTAATAAAGCTGTGGAAAAGCTTTGGATTTTCTTTAGCCTTCCTGGTGATGTCCCTCTCATAGTCTCTCTCTGCCTCCCTTCTTTTACTTAGGTAATCATTTCTTGCTCTTTTGTAGGTTTGCCGGGCATTGATGTTTTTTCTCCTCCTATACCTTTTCCAGCATTTGTCTCTCCACTCCTTAGCTCTTTTACACTCATTTTAGAACCATTTCTCTCTGGCATGAATTACACCTACTTTGGTGACAGGTATGCAGCAATCTTATATATTCCCATATTTCTCAAAAAGGATGTCATACATATCTTGTACAGATTTGTTATAAAATAAGGTTCTCCAGTCAATAACTGCAAAAAGCTCATTCATATTGATGTAATCTCCTTTTGGATTGTTCCTCCTCATGTCCTCAGTGCCTCTACTCTCAGGCAGAATATTTTCAATGATATACTCCATCAACAACACACAGTGGTCACTCTTTCCAATTGGTGGTTCATACTAAATTTTTTCAATATCCAACACATTATCTGTGAATACTAGATCAAGTAGTGATGGCTCATCCCCATCTCTGGCCCTCGTTGGTTCCATTACATGTTGGTGTAGGAAATTCCCTTTTACGCAAGCTAGGAACCTTGCCTCGAATGACTCCTCACACATGGAATAAGCTAACGTAAACCTCTCTCATGACCATAATTTGACGGGGAGAGAGAGGGAGTTGCTTTCAGGGTTTCCTTTTCTTTTCCTTTTAAATTTCTATTCCATTAAATGGTAATGTGCTTAAGTTTGTTTGCATGTATTTGTGGTGTATATATGTATGTATATGCAATTGTTTACATGGACAGGTATTTTTTCTTTTTTTTTTAACTCTCACCTTTTTACTCTCGGGGCCTAGTACTACCCTATTTCTGAGCTTTCAATGCTCGGACTGTTTATTCAGCCTGTCCTTTTCCATTGTTGTGTCATCCTCAGATGGCGATGGAGTATAATACTATGCATGTATACATGCAGATCGATGGAAAGGACTAACAACTCTTTTAGCTGAAATGAATACCACAAGCTCTCTCTCTCTCTCTCTCTCTCTCTCTCTCTCTCTCTCTCTCTCTCTCTCTCTCTCTCTCTCTCTCTCTCTCTCTCTCTCTCTCTCTCTCCTAGATATGTATGATTATGATGTCCCAGTGGCATTTCTATTGCTCATCTAATTAGTTATTTATATATGAGTATATGCATGCATATATATAGATACATGTGCATGCATGTGTGTATCTATATCTATATCTGTATATATATATATATATATATATATATATATATATATATATATATATATATATATATATATATATATATATATATATATATATATATATATATATATGTGTGTGTGTGTGTGTGTGTGTGTGTGTGTGTGTGTGTGTGTGTACCTACTTATTAATCTAACCTGAAAATTGTTAAATTATATCTTTTTTTTATGATTGTGACACCAGGACGGGCCAAAAAAGATTATAAAATAAAACAGCCCTCATCGGGCCTGGGCGCGAAGAATATATAAAATAAAGAGAAACAGAGATGGAGTGTATTGACTTGTCAGATGTGAAGGGATAAAAAAAGATGTGTGATGAATATCCAAGAATATTCATTGTAGCTGTAGGCATAGAAAAAGAACCGTAACTGAAGGAAGACTTAACATCGAACTGTCCTGGACAGACCTACTTAAGTTCAAAAAACCTTCAGCTGTAGTATCTTCAAGGGGCGGCTGGTGCCATTAGCCAACCTACTACATGACATATATGCATCAAATTGTCTGTAGTGGTTCTGTGGTAAAGTGGAGATTTAACTTAAATGATAGCACTCAACAAGGGCTATTGAAAATTATTGTTCCAAATATTATTCTTAATAATCGCAAAATGCGCTTCTGCCATCAATCGATTGTTACACTATAGTTTATTCTTAATTACTTGCTATGATATTTAAAATGAATTGCAAATTCTATTAATATTTGATTTATACATGACCAAATATAGATTGCAATATTTAGCAACTGCAGTATCACTGGGAGTGCCCATGTGCACATGTCCCCATGTACAGTCATTTGAATAAAAAAAAATAATACTTCTGGCAAGTCGAATTCCATAGGTACACATAATTTTATACTGCCGGTCATGTATTTGGACATTTTCTTGAAAATCATTTGAATGATTGCTATCAGTGCATATCTTTTCCTGCGATTCTAGTATTTTTATATGAGAGAAGTCTATCCAACGTACAATTATTCTATGGAAACTTTCCAAGA
>JAXCGZ010018920.1:70000-92500 GCA_037179515.1 Halocaridina rubra
AAGGGTGGCTGATCTATTCCTTTCTACTACCATCCTATTGCCCTAACCTCTGCTATCGCTAAAGTATTCGAAGCTTTGTTCAATTTTCAGTTTTTGAAACATTGTAAATCTAACTCGTTTATCTTCGATCACTAGTATGGTTTCTGCAAAGCAAGATCCACTGGTGACCAGTCCTATTTTACTCATGTATGATCATTTTCTCTGAGGAACTATGGGAAATCTCTAAGGTTTTTGACAGAGTCTAGCACAAGTCTGTGTTATCCAAAATCCCTGCTTAAGGCTTTACCCTTTTTCTCTGTTCTCTGATTTCCAATTTTCTTTCTGACCGTTTTATATCTGTGTTTGTTGACGGAGTAACATTTAGCCCCTTCCCTGTTACCAGAGGTGTTCTACAGTGCTTTGTTTTTTCACCTACTATGTTCCTTCTCTTCATCAACTATCTTCTTCGGTCCCTATCTTCATCTCTTTTCCACACCTTTGTCGACGATTGCTCTGCCTTCTCTTCACAAATTTCATCTGCTAATCGTAATCAGTCTCATATCACTCATTCTACTACTCTCATCTGCAATTTGCAGAGAGTATCTGAGCGGGGTACCCAGAATTTTGTTAAAATTAATACTTCCAAGACACAATTGCTGGTTATCTCTTTATCTTCTTTTCCTCCTGATAGCCCTATCGCCCTCGAAACTAACGAAATTTATTTTCTTAATTCTGTTAACATAATCCAAATTTATAAATATTCATATAAAAAAAACTTGGGTCTTTGTTGCATTTTCGTCTTACTTTTCCTTTTTCAAGTTATTTAAAATCTATAAAGGACTTATCCGTCTCAGTTTATAATACTGCTCGCACTCTTGTGTTGATTCTTTTTACACTTATCTCTTTGATAGGGTTGAAGCTAAGGCAATCAGGATTTTCATTGACTCTTCTCTTACTTTTAATCTGGATACTTTTTTCTTCACTGA
Organism: Halocaridina rubra; assembly: GCA_037179515.1. Taxonomy (NCBI): domain Eukaryota; kingdom Metazoa; phylum Arthropoda; class Malacostraca; order Decapoda; family Atyidae; genus Halocaridina; species Halocaridina rubra. The sequence goes on from JAXCGZ010018920.1 coordinate 70,966, forward strand.
AAGGTATCAACCCTCTCTCCTTTCTATTGCTATTACTTGCATCGCTGATCTGATGAGTGGACGAGTTGTATCCCTTCCCCACTGCCAAGTCCGCATTACACTTTCCAAGCGACCTCACCTCACAGGTACTTTGGGGAGTTTTGTAGATTGCAGATTGGCCTGTGCAGCGATTGCTTCTTCCTGTCCACCTCCAGACTCAGGAACCCTCTTCCTCCTTCTGTTTTCCTAATTCTTAAAAGCTATGTGCATTCAAAGAGCGGATCTATCGTTATCTCTGTGCCTAATCCTGCTATAACTCTAGGCCCTCAGTACTTAAACTATTCTTTCAGCCTGTCCTCTTCCTATTTTGAATCATTCCCTTATTTCTGCCTTGTTATTAAGCTTCTACTTTTTCTTAGTGTTAATGCTTTCTTGGTTTCCGGGGCTTATGAGGGGAATTTTTTTTACCTATTCCGGGTCTACACTCATAACAAAATAATATATATGGATTGAATATATGTACGTGATGGAGAGGCAAGCATTTGTATATCAGAGGGAGCGTCTGCCTGCACACATCCCAATGCACAATCACTGGTTTAATATAAAAGCAATTGATTGCCAAAAGGATGTTGTGCATAAAATCTTACTGCAAATATATATAATGAATATAACAATGAAAAATAAAGATAAGGAAGGAAATAATTACGTGAATAGCTATATAATAAAGGAATAAAGCACTAAGAATACAAATACAAATATAGAGAATGAGAAAATATGTAAATTTATCAATCAATAAGTAAAAATAAATAAATAAATAAATGAATAAATAATCTTGAAGCATAAGTGACTGAATTAATATACAGTATAGGAAAAACATATTATTAAATTAATGAATAGCTGAGCATGTGAAAAAATAAGCAAAGAAACAAATAAAAGACATGAATAAACTAATAAGGAAATAAATGATTAAGTAAACAAAAGGGCAAAGCAGTATGACTAAATAAACAAACAAAAATTATTTTTCAGACCGTTTATCTGATTCAAGTTAGGATGGAGAAAGAGAGAGAGAGAGAGAGAGAGAGAGAGAGAGAGAGAGAGAGAGAGAGAGAGAGAGAGAGAGAGAGAGAGAGAGAGAGAGCTGATTATTATCTTTACTTGGATCCAAAAGCACTTCATGGGGACACATGGCCACAGGCGCTCCCTAATCTGCTTAGAAGGTCAGTCTTACAGTCTCAGTCATACAAATTACAAGGGGTCCCCGATTTACAACAGAATTCAGTTCCTGACAGCTGTCTTAACCTGATTTTCATCGTAAGTCGGAACACACCCAAATTTGAACCTATGTCCCTCACCAATGCTAAAAATATGTAATCTAAAACATAGAAAAATAATCTAAGTTCATAATCTGAGACATATAGAGAGTATAAGTACACTATGTCATGTTTCTTATCTTTACTTGTTTAATCTAAAACATAAAAATAGTAAAAGTACACCATGCAGTGTTGCTTACCTATACTTTTGTGGTCAGCTTACATACTGGAAGGGGCTTTGCAAAGGAGGTAGAGACAGTCAGGCTTATAAGGAAGAGGAACCTGGGGAGGCAGGTGCTGGGGAGACCTGGGGAAGGTGAGTTTGGAGAGGCAAGAGAACCTGCAGCAAATGCTGGAGATACTGAGGCAGGTAAGTCTATAGAGGTACCTGAGGTAGAGGGTACAGGATGTTATGCTGTTGGCTCTGCCTTCAAGAAAAGTTGCTCATCTGGAAGCATGCCCTCTTTTTCTCCTCACAAATTTCCTTGTAACACCACAGTTGACCCATGACCCTCTTGTAATCATAGTGTACCTGGCAGTGTTGGGGCCCTGAGTCTCAAGCTTTGTCAACCTTTCCTCTATCAGAGCAAGATATTCTTCCAATTCCCTGCTTGCAATTATCTTGGGCTCCGGGCTTTGTGCAGCTATTTTCTCCTCTTCAACCAGCTGCTTCTTCATGGCAGTTCAGTGAGGTCCTCGGCAGATAACTCCTCTCCATGAGATACCAGCCGCTATGTTACATCATCAGGCTCCACTTCCAGCTTATTCTCCCATCTCAGGGCAACAACGTTCTTGGTGACGGCCTCATCTGTCACCTCAAAGCCTCAAAAGTTATTCACAAAATAGGGAAACAGTTTCTTTCATACTCCATTCAAGTTTGTTTGCTTAACTTTCTCTCAAGCATCAGCAATATCCTACACAACCTAAAAACTTTTGTACTACCAAAACTCCTTGAAAGTCAAGTTCTTGTTCTTTTCAGTGGCCCTGAGAACCATAGCAATTGTCCTTCAGAGTCAGTATGCCTCGAAAGAGGCAATGACCCCTAATCCATTGGCTGTAACAGAAAAGTGGCATTTGGTGGAAGGTAAACCACCTTTGCATTGGGATAAAAGTCCTTCAAGCATTTTACTTTTTCAATTTTAATTTTCAATTTTGATGAATTTCCTTTTCTTTGCAGTACTACCATCAGAAAAATCACCACTATTCTTGGGAGGCATAGTACAGGTCAATAACGAGCAAACACGAGCAAAACCAACTAGAGAGCAGATAAGCATGAGAAATAATATGGCGTATGAGAGCAAACTGAGTGGCACTTCTTCTTCTCAGTCTAATGCTGCGTGACGACTTATTCTTTAGCGACGCTCAACAAACTACTTCGCATGAAGATCGTATTTATGGTTATGTATTTCGTAGTTTTGTAAATAAATTATATCTAATTCGTTCAGATAGCCAAATATATAAACAAATATATAAATAAAACCATTAATTTGATACATACATGTACAACAATGTATTTGTTTGAATAATATTGTATTTATGGCTCAGTGTTTGGTAATTTTGTAAATAAATTCAATATAAGTTCTTCAGATAACCAAATACATAAACAAAAAAAATAAATAAAACCATTAACTTCATCCACCACACTCGCAAGCATTTCAGAGCGCAAAGTTTTACTTACCCCAGAAGCCAAGTAGGTTGAAAAATTTATGTATTAATAATTTTTTAATAATTTATGGATCTCTGTCGTAACAGCAGAACATCATAATTCGGGTATCGCAAAACCCGGTTACTCCCTGTACATATTTACAATTTCAGAAAACACAAAGATGTAAATGTATTTACATCTTTAGTAATGAATATGCACTTAATATTGGGAATAAATTGTCATGATCACAAAAATACTTGCATAGTTCAAAATAACACAGCCCAGAAGTTCTAAATACCTGTAAATCAACACAGTCTGCAATGTAGTGTACCAGAGTATTGTTCCCTTCTTGGTCACATAAACATATTTGGAGTATTCTGGGTGCATTGTCCTTATTTTTCATAAGTCACTTCCCACACATGTCTGTAGACAAGTCTGCTGCATACAGCAACTCTATTGCAATCACCTTCAAGCATATTTACTGTACAATAACTTTGCCTTATATTACAGAAATTTATATTGTGTTGGATGAAGCAGCTATTGTGTGTCTGTGAATGTATTAACAGTTGCAGGTCTTTTTACATCTAATTTTCAAACATTCTTTTAAACTGAGAGTGATTACAGGTTGAGATGTTGACTCTTCAGCAGCCTTCATTGCATGCTTGTCGGCCTTTACACTGCCTCTTATCCTAACATAGAGAAGTACTCATGAGAAGATGATATTTAGGTTCCTTTAAGCACATGTGCTAAGTTATTCATGAATTGTAGTCATGGAAGTTTTGTAGCAGGTTTTAAGGATCTTAGTGATAAGAGTGCACTTTTCAAATCACAAAGAATAAGACGACTTCTTTCCAGTACATATGATGTACTCAATAGCAGATTTGATTACAGTGATTTTAAACTCCATGATTGATGTCCACTTGGGCAAACCATTAGTAACATTTTCAATACATTTTAAATAATCATAGCAAGTAATTAAGAATAAAATATATTGAAGCAATTGATTGATGACAAAAGAGCAATCTGTGAGTCACAGAATATGACAGCATTTTAAAATCAAAAGGGCACCTAACGAGTGACAGGATATGGCAGCATTTTTCCTAGCAATGAGGACATGTTCAAATCAGTCTGTCGGTTACTTTAGATGTCTCAATATTTTAATTCATCCTTGCTAATGTAGTCACAGGCATGGGGCTCTTTTACGAATATATTTTGTCCCTGAATGGGACTCCAACCTAAGACCATAATCACTGTGCCAAGGTGCTACTAACTACACCACTGAATGTCTAAGAAAGAAGTCAACCAGAGAATGCATTCATTCGTAGCAAAACAGTTAGCTTTGAGGTTGGCTTGTTTCTTAGACCCTCAGTGACATAGTTGGTAGCACCTTGGCACAGTAATTATGTGCCTTAGGTTCTAGTCCCGATCAGGTTTAATATATGATTCATGTTTTCAATTTGTTAATGTGTTTATTTGATTATTATTGATACCTATATAGATTGGGATTTGAATGAAATACAAAAACAAAGCCATGACTGAGGTTGGGAGGAGCTGTAATATGAACAAGAAGGCATTCAGAAAGAATGCATTCATTCCTAGCAAAGCAGTTAGCTTTGAGTTTGACTTCTTTCTTGACCTTCAGTGGTGTACATGGTAGAGCCTCGGCAAAATAATTATGAGTCCTAGGTTAGAGTCTCAATCAGGGGTAAAATATGATTCATGCTTTCATATAGGTTAATGCGTGTATTTGATTAGTATGATACCTATATAGATTGTGATTTGAATAAAATGTGAAAACGAATCCACGACTGAGGTTGGGAGGAGTTGTATTATGAACAATAAAGCATTCAGAAAGAATGCTTTCAGTCCTAGCAAAGCAGTTAGCTTTGAGGTTGGCTTCTTTCTTAGACCTTCAGTGGTGTAGTTGGTAGCGCCTTGGCACAGTAATTATGTGTCTTAAGTTCAAGTCACAGTCAAGGGTAAAATATGATTCAAGTTTACACATATGTTAATGTGTCTGTTTGATTATTATTGATGCTTATAGAAATTGGGATTTGAATTAAACACTATAACGAAGCCACGCTTTGAGGATGGTTTTTTTCTTAGACCTTCAGTGATGTAGTTAATAGCACTTTGGCACAATAATTATGTGACTTAGGTTGGAGTCCCTGTCAGGGGTAAATATGATTCATGGGATATTCGATGCATAGACTTTCTTCAAGAACTGCATATATTTTGCAGTTTTCTCCGATGCCTCTTATGGATACAAAATATCAGGAGATTCCCTTTCTTCTATTCATATATATATATATATATATATATATATATATATATATATATATATATATATATATATATATATATATATATATATATATATATATATATGTGTGTGTGTGTGTGTGTGTGTGTGTGTGTGTGTGTGTGTGGTGTGTGTGTGTGTGTGTGTGTGTGTGGGTGAGCAAAAAGATAGAATGCTGATAGAATATATATATATATATATATATATATATATATATATATATATATATATATATATATATATATATATATATATATATATATATATATATATATATATATATATATATATATATATATATATATAAATATACACATAAATTTCTCATATACATTTACATACATATACACATATACATGCATATGCATACATGCACACGTACATAAACCCAACACCTAATGAAATAGAGAGGCTTTTCATTCTTCCCATTCATTTTCTTTTAAATTTTGTTCATGAGAGAGAGAGAGAGAGAGAGAGAGAGAGAGAGAGAGAGAGAGAGAGAGAGAGAGATTGTTTCTTAGTATATTAAAAACAAAGGTACATATATCAAAAACATATTTATCTCTAATCTTTATCCATTCTAGATCTTTTAAAACAGGAGAGATGTGCTCGTATTTTCTTACATTGCCAACAGCCACTCGTGCTGCAAAGTTTTGTAACTTTTGTATTCTTTGTAATTGAGTCTTATTTGTACATCCCCAAACTTTGAGACAGTAATTAATTAAACTCATAGCTAAGGACTGGACAATTATTATACGAGTTGATGTTTCAAATGAGTCTTTTACCCTATTTAGATATATTAGAGTACCCATTACTTTTTTATAAATTTCATCTATATGCATTTCAAAATTCATGTAACGGTCAAAATAGACACCTAGGTTCTTTACCGAGTTCATTGGCTTAATGATATTACCGTTAAAATTTATATGAAGATTGTCATCAACTTCTGATAATAATTGTCTGGATCCGATAAGAATAGATTGGGTTTTAGTTTCATTAAGTAACAGACCATAGAGAGAGAGAGAGAGAGAGAGAGAGAGAGAGAGAGAGAGAGAGAGAGAGAGAGAGAGAGAGAGAGAGAGAGAGAGAGAGAGAGAATCATTCAGATATGTTAAGATAGGGGAAAAATCACATTTTAGGACTAAACTTCTTAAGCTTTATGCACTCAGTAATTAAAATGGGAAAGTTTGTAAGGATTAGAACTATACTGCAGCAGAGGATTTTTTAAAGTATCGGAAAAGCATTTACGGAAGAAAAGTCTCTTTCACGTAAAGAATCTTACGTTAATTAGGTCCCTGAGTATATAATCAAGATAAGCTTTTCATCCAAGAAAAAAAAGAAGAAGTTTTGCTTGACTTTGCTTTTATCCATTTTTCGTAAAGTAACTTGCTACTCTCTCAATTGTCGATTAAAGTTTTAATACTTATAAATCAAGGTGTTATATATATTCTAAGAGAAAAGCTAGAACTTGTTCCCTTACCTGAAAAGTATCATACTCTGAGCAATGTTCTGGAAGTCATTTATATATATAATGTGATATAAAGGAACAATTGCTGGATTTTGAGGGACACGAAATTCCTAAGAAAACTTGTTACATGCTGATTTCTTTGAAGTTATTATTTTTACTGGAATTTTTTTTTATTTATAATTAAGTGTATAAAAGTTATGTAATGTTAGTGATAATTTTTAATTGCAATAGTTTTTTTAATAACTGATCGTTTGTAATAGATAATGCAAAGGTCACTTAGAGTTTATTGACCTTATTGCTGTTGTTAAATAGGATGCTGCTGCTTAAATGAGAAACGAACAGTTACATATCTGCCACAGGGAATGCATTTCGTAAAGTCCTGGTCACGTCATGTTTAGAACAAACAAAGAAAACAAACAAATTACCAAACATATATTTCCATTTTGCAATTTTACATTTTACAATGTCTATAAATAGACACGTAACTGAACAAATAAGTAAGACGGTAATACATGCACTTACAGTGAACAGAAATATAGCTTCCCTAGAAAATCAAGTTTTTTTTTTTTGAGTGTTATGCCTTGACAGGCAAGGAAACTACCCTCAGCAATAAACAATAAAACAAACATTTATTTCTATTTTTGTACAGTGGTTATTCTTCTATACTAGACAGTAACTTATAAGTAGACATGTAATTGAACTAATAAGTAAGAGGGTAATACATACAGTTAAAGTAAATGTAGTTTTCCTAGAAAATAATAATGCTGTAATAAAAATGTTAACAATAATGTTAATAGTAAAGTAGTAATAATAACACTCGATACAGCATCGCTATTATCGGCACCATCACCATATTTGTTTTCCTTACAATGAGAATAATTAGTTCTTAACTTAGAGAACAGAGAAGTCGATATCAGTTTACATATAGAGAGGTTAGTGTTATGGGAAATTGCATTGAATCATTAAAGTTTGGTTTATGTGTGAGCAGCAACAATTTGTCCAAAAAGAACACTATGTAGTTTGCGTTTGAAAGCTGTGAAGGAGGATGCATTTTTAAGATGCTCTGGAATATTGTTCCTGAGTGTTGGCCCTTTAATAGTGATCATCTTTGAACCTACTTCTGTGTTTGTTCTCTGAATAAAGAGCTCACAAATCTGTCTTGTGTTGGTTCTCCTTAAATCACAGACTGTTTTTAAATCAAATAGCCAGCTAGGATAATGATGGTCCAAAATTTTGTATCCAAAAACATAAATAGCATAGGTGAAATTGTTTTTTGCCCAGCCACCCAAGTTTATTGAGAGCAGGTGTGATGTGGTCATATTTTCTTATTCCTCCCAGGCAAACTCGAGCTGCAAAATTAGTAAGCTTCTGTATTCTGTTTATCTGAGTCTTAGTGGTAGCTCCCCAAACTGTTGTGCAGTAATTACTGTGACTTAGGGCTAGAGATTCAACAACAGTTATTCGAGTGGTAGAATCAAAATTGTATTTTATACATGATAAGTACATTATTGTTCCTGTAACCTTTTTGCATACTTTATCTATATGGGAATCAAACAACAAGTAGTTATCAAAATGAATTCCTAGGTTTTTTACTGTTTTGCTAGGTGTATTGATATTGCTGCAAAAATTACTTGTTGTGTTTTCTGGAATTGGTGCTATATGGCATCTTGAACCAATAAACATGCATTGTGTTTTACTGTCGATAATTAACAGCCCAATTTCTTGAAAATTGGTTTTAAGTTTTGACAAAGTGTTTTCTGCTCTTAATATCACCACTAAGGAGTAGTTGAGTATCATCTGCATATTGTACTACTAGACTGTCAGAAATGAAATAGGATAGATCATTTACGTAAATGGAGAAGGGGATAGGATCAAGTACTGATCCCTGTGGAACACCAAATGATAATTTTTTTGGCATAGAGATAATGTTGTTAAGATGAATAAACTGGGATTAGATAGATACTCTCTAAACCAGCTCGGATCAATATTTAGGCTAGTACATTTACTTATAAGAACTTCATGGTTTACATTGTCGAAGGCTTTTGATAAGTCTAATAATACAAGCAGAGATATTTTTTTTAATATCTATATTATTATAGATACTATTCGTAACTTTGAGCAGTGCTGTTTTCGTCGAGAGTTTCGGTCTGAAACCATTTTGGTTAATAGCTAGTAGTCTAATAGACTCTAAATATGACATGACTTGGAATGCAACATTTTGTTCTAATATTTTAGAGAAACTGGGTAGCAGGGAAAAGGGACGATAGTTTGTCGCATCTTCTCTGTCCCCCTTTTTATGCAGAGGTATTACATGTGCTTTTTTCCAAGAGTCAGGAAACCTTTTAGTAACAATGGAAGTGTTCATAATAGCTATAATACAAACAAACTAACAAACATATATTTCCATTTTACAGTTTTACATTTTACAATGTCTATAAGTAGACTTATAAGTAGACACGTAACTGAACAAATAAGTAAGAGGGTGATACATGCACTTACAGTGAACACAAATATAGCTTCCCTAGAAAATCAAGTTTTTTTTTTTGAGTGTTATGCCTTGACAGGCAAGGAAGCTACCCTCAGAAATAAACAATAAAACAAACATTTATTTCTATTTTTGTACAGTGGTTATTCTTCTATACTAGAGAGTAACTTATAAGTAGACATGTAATTGAACTAATAAGTAAGAGGGTAATACATACAGTTAAAGTAAATGTAGCTTTCCTAGAAAATAATAATGCTGTAATAAAAATGTTAACAATAATGTTAATAGTAAAGTAGTAATAATAACACTCGATACAGCATCGCTATTATCGGCACCATCACCATATTTGTTTTCCTTACAATGAGAATAATTAGTTCTTAACTTAGAGAACAGAGAAGTCGATATCAGTATAAATATAGAGAGGTTAGTGTTATGGGAAATTGCATTGAATCATTAAAGTTTGGTTTATGTGTGAGCAGCAACTATTTGTCCAAAAAGAACACTATGTAGTTTGCGTTTGAAAGCTGTGAAGGAGGATGCATTTTTAAGATGCTCTGGAATATTGTTCCTGAGTGTTGGCCCTTTAATAGTGATCATCTTTGAACCTACTTCTGTGTTTGTTCTCTGAATAAAGAGCTCACAAATCTGTGCTTGTGTTGGTTCTCCTTAAATCCCAGACTGTTTTTAAATCAAATAGCCAGCTAGGATAATGATGGTCCAAAATGTTGTATCCAAAAACATAAATAGCATAGGTGACCTTGTTTTTTGCCCAGCCACCCAAGTTTATTCCTCCTAGGCAAACTCGAGCTGCCAAATTAGTAAGCTTCTGTATTCTGTTTATCTGAGTCTTAGTGGTAGCTCCCCAAACAGTTGTGCAGTAATTACTGTGACTTAGGGCTAGAGATTCAACAACAGTTATTCGAGTGGTAGAATCAAAATTGTATTTTATACATGATAAGTACATTATTGTTCCTGTAACCTTTTTGCATACTTTATCTATATGGGAATCAAACAACAAGTAGTTATCAAAATGAATTCCTAGGTTTTTTACTGTTTTGCTAGGTGTATTGATATTGCTGCAAAAATTACTTGTTGTATTTTCTGGAATTGGTGCTGTATGGCATCTTGAACCAATAAACATGCATTGTTTTTTACTGTCGATAATTAACAGCCCTATTTCTTGAGAATAGGTTTTAATTTTTGACAGAGTGCTTTCTGCTCATAATATCACCACTAAGGAGTAGTTGAGTATCATCTGCATATTGTACTACTAGACTGTCAGAAATGAAATAGGATAGATCATTTACGTAAATGGAGAAGAGGATAGGATCAAGTACTGATCCCTGTGGAACACCAAATGATAAATTTTTTTACATAAAGATAATGTTGTTAAGATGGATAAACTGGGATTAGATAGATACTCTCTAAACCAGCTCGGATCAATATTTAGGCTAGTACATTTACTTATAAGAACTTCATGGTTTACATTGTCGAAGGCTTTTGATAAGTCTAATAATACAAGCAGAGATATTTTATTTTAATATCTCTATTATTATAGATACTATTCGTAACTTTGAGCAGTGCTGTTTTCGTCGAGAGTTTCGGTCTGAAACCATTTTGGCTAATAGCTAGTGGTCTAATAGACTCTAAATATGACATGACTTGGAATGCAACAATTTGTTCTAATATTTTAGAGAAACTGGGTAGCAGGGAAAAGGGACGATAGTTTGTCACATCTTCTCTGTCCCCCTTTTTATGCAGAGGTATTACATGTGCTTTTTTCCAAGAGTTAGGAAACCTTTTAGTAACAATGGAAGTGGTCATAATAGCTATACTACAAACAAACTAACAAACATATATTTTCATTTTACAATTTTACATTTTACAATGCCTATAAGTAGACTTATAAGTAGACACGTAACTGAACAAATAAGTAAGAGGGTGATACATGCACTTACAGTGAACACAAATATAGCTTCCCTAGAAAATCAAGTTTTTTTTTTTTTGAGTGTTATCCCTTGACAGGCAAGGAAACTACCCTCAGAAATAAACAATAAAACAAACATTTATTTCTATTTTTGTACAGTGGTTATTCTTCTATGCTAGAGAGTAACTTATAAGTAGACATGTAATTGAACTAATAAGTAAGAGGGTAATACATACAGGTAAAGTAAATGTAGCTTTCCTAGAAAATAATAATGCTGTAATAAAAATGTTAACAATAATGTTAATAGTAAAGTAGTAATAATAACACTCGATACAGCATCGCTATTATCGGCACCATCACCATATTTGTTTTCCTTACAATGAGAATAATTAGTTCTTAACTTAGAGAACAGAGAAGTCGATATCAGTTTACATATAGAGAGGTTAGTGTTATGGGAAATTACATTGAATCATTAAAGTTTGGTTTATGTTTGAGCAGCAACTATTTGTCCAAAAAGAACACTATGTAGTTTGCGTTTGAAAGCTGTGAAGGAGGATGCATTTTTAAGATGCTCTGGAATATTGTTCCTGAGTGTTGGCCCTTTAATAGTGATCATCTTTGAACCTACTTCTGTGTTTGTTCTCTGAATAAAGAGCTCACAAATCTGTCTTGTGTTGGTTCTCCTTAAATTCCAGACTGTTTTTAAATCAAATAGCCAGCTAGGATAATGATGGTCCAAAATTTTGTATCCGAAAACATAAATAGCATAGGTGACCTTGTTTTTTTGCCCAGCCACCCAAGTTTCTTGAGAGTTGGTGTGATGTGGTCATATTTTCTTATTCCTCCCAGGCAAACTCGAGCTGCAAAATTAGTAAGCTTCTGTATTCTGTTTATCTGAGTCTTAGTGGTAGCTCCCCAAACAGTTGTGCAGTAATTACTGTGACTTAGGGCTAGAGATTCAACAACAGTTATTCGAGTGGTAGAATCAAAATTGTATTTTATACATGATAAGTACATTATTGTTCCTGTAACCTTTTTGCATACTTTATCTATATGGGAATCAAACAACAAGTAGTTATCAAAATGAATTCCTAGGTTTTTTACTGTTTTGCTAGGTGTATTGATATTGCTGCAAAAATTACTTGTTGTGTTTTCTGGAATTGGTGCTATATGGCCTCTTGCACCAATAAACATGCATTGTGTTTTACTGTCGATAATTAACAGCCCAATTTCTTGAAAATAGGTTTTAATTTTTGACAGAGTGTTTTCTGCTCTTAATATCACCACTAAGGAGTAGTTGAGTATCATCTGCATATTGTACTACTAGACTGTCAGAAATGAAAGAGGATAGATCATTTACGTAAATGGAGAAGAGGATAGGATCAAGTACTGATCCCTGTGGAACACCAAATGATAAATTTTTTGGCATAGAGATAATGTTGTTAAGATGGATAAACTGGGATTAGATAGATACTCTCTAAACCAGCTCGGATCAATATTTAGGCTAGTACATTTACTTATAAGAACTTCATGGTTTACATTGTCGAAGGCTTTTGATAAGTCTAATAATACAAGCAGAGATATTTTTTTTAATATCTATATTATTATAGATACTATTCGTAACTTTGAGCAGTACTGTTTTTGTCGAGAGTTTCGGTCTGAAACCATTTTGGCTAATAGCTAGTAGTCTAATAGACTCTAAATATGACATGACTTGGAATGCAACAATTTTTTCTAATATTTTAGAGAAAATGGGTAGCAGGGAAAAGGGACGATAGTTTGTCACATCTTCTCTGTCCCCCTTTTCATGCAGAGGTATTACATGTGCTTTTTTCCAAGAGTCCGGAAACCTTTTAGTAACAATGGAAGTGTTCATAATAGCTATAATATAAGATACAATCACGGGTAGAGCATTTTTAATTTTTGACAGAGTGTTTTTCTGCTCTCCCACTGATAAATGTTTCTGGTCCTTAGCCAAAAAACCTCTCCAAAAACTTTTCTAGCTCAAGCCTTCCCCCTCTCATATTTTCCGATGGCTCTATAGCTTGCTCTCCCATTGAAAAAGCCACTCTCTTTGAATCTCATTTTTCTGCCAACTCTTCTGTAATCGATTCCAGTTCACCTGTCCTTTAGTCTTTACCCATTTCTTTATGGTAAGAATTAGGGTAGCACAACCGATAGGATTTTTCTTGAAGTACTCTCTTTTGCTTACACTGGAAGAATTAACATTTAAGTAATTACTCATATTCATTGAATTGATGTTTTCTTGTGCTTTCTCATATGTATTTTTCCCAAAGTTAGCAAAATAGTTATTAAAGTTTTCCGCTTTGTCTTTCAATTCCGTAATATTTTCATAACTTTCTGAGGTAGTATTTTCCTTCGGTATTATGCTTCTAATCACTTTCCATGTTGCTGCTGTAGCATGTCTAGAGTCATTAAATTGTTTTTTGTAAAAGTCCTTTCTACTTATATCGATAAGCGATCTGACACATTTCTTTTCTTCTTTATAACTTTCGCGGAGAGTCATATCATATCTAATAGTTTTTAGCTCTTTTTGCATTTGATTTCTGATTTGCATTGCCTCTTTGATGTCATTAGTTAGCCAGGGGACTGAGGGGTGGGTTATTTTTCTTGTTACAATGGGTTCACAACTATCTAAGCATTCACCGAAAACAATTGTTAGAATCTCTATTTGCAAATCGACGTTATCTGTGTTTATAATACTATTAAGTACATTTGTGTTGTTGATTAATGCTTCACAAAAGATATCAGGGGAGTAATTTTTTAAACACCAGAATGTCTTGAAGAGAGGCTTCCTTTTGGGCTTGTTTATGTTTAGCATAGCAATGCTGAGCTCGTAATCTGCAATTTGGCAGGGAACTATATCCCAATAGGGTATACTTTCCACTTTATCTGTTATTATCAAATCTATTAGAGTCCTAGAATTAGGGATTTTGAGGGTCGGTGTTTTCACTATTTTTGTTGACTTCACTGTGTTGATCACCCTTTTCATTTTGTTATCTGCTGAGAGCAAGTCTTCATTAAAGTCACCAAGTACGTAAGCAGGTTTATGGCACATACTGATATTTCTGAACCTTTCTAGCAGATTACTGAAAGAACTGGAAGGTGCTTTAGGATGACGGTAAACACACCCTACAATGCAAAATGGAAGTTTCTGATACTGCACAGTGATCAACAAATCTTCGAGCTCTTTAGTATTTTCTAGACCTGTGGTTATTTCTGATGCACTAAGATAATTTCTAACATAAATACAGACCCCACCTCCTCGGCCATGGTCATTGCGAAATATTTTAAACTCTCGTATATTCACATATTTATTATTTAGTTGTAGGAGGAAGCCAAGTTTCACTTACACAGAGGATATCTACGTTACTCTCTTTTGTTAGTATTATCATTTCCTCAAAATGAGCGAGAAGGGACTGAGAGTTCACATGTACTAATTTTACATTCTTACCATGTTTCATTAGGGTGGCATCCATAGTCATAGTTGTAGTTTGTTCTTGGGTTTGTCCATGATTTGTTTCAACTGTGTGATTCCGCTGGAAATTCGTCATCATAATGTTTTCTGGGGCTAGCCCATGGATCCTGGTGTCTGTACCTGCCGTTGGATGGGTAACGCGGATTTGAGTATGTGCCATGGTATGATTCATGCATAGGTGAGTGTCTAGGGTTGCAAGAGCCATCTCTCAAGGAGAAGTCTCTTGTGCGTGAACGGCGATAAGAGAGGTTTGTATTGGCGAGTGTTAGGCAACCTAGGCAGCAGGGTAGGGATGCAACTCGCCAACTGATCAGAGCAGCAATGGAAATAGTAGCGATAGAAAAGAGAAAGGGATGATACCTTGTGTTGAAGAGAGAGAGAATCCAGATTAGAATTAAGAGAAGGGTCATTAATGAGTCTGACTCCTTAGATTCAACCCTATCAAGGAGATAAGTATAAGAGGAAGCACCCCAGATATACGAGCAGTATTTTAAGCAGGGATGGATAAGACCTTTATATTTCTTAAGGAACTGTAAAAAGCTAAAGTGATGACGAAACTGAACAGAATCCCCAATTTTTTGGATGCAGTTCTATGAATTTGGAGAATGTGATTCCTCCAAGACAAGTGAGAGGCTATCTGGATTACTAATATGTTACTAGAATTATAAGGGTAAATTTCATTTGTTTCGAAGACAATAGGAATATCTGGGCGAGATAAAGATAAAGAGATAGCCAGAAACTGTCTTAGAGGCTTTAAACTTAAATTAATTTTGGGTACCCCTCTCAGATACCCTCTGCAACTCAGAGTTGAGAGTAGAAGAAGGAGTGATACGAGACTGATTACGAAGTAGCAGATGAAGGTTGTGAAGACAAGGTAGAGGAAAAAGTAAGCTTATAATCATTAGCAAAGGCGTGAAGAAAAGAGGATGATGGGGAATGAAGAAGATCGTTGATAAAGAGATGGAACAGAGTAGTTGAAAGAACAGAGCCCTGTGGAACACCACTGGAAACAGGGAATGGGCTAGATGCTGCACCGTCAACAACCACAGACATAAAAAAGTCAGAAAGAAAACTGGAAATCAAATAACAGAGAGAAGGGGTAAAGCCATAAGGAGGGATTTTGGCCAACAGAGCCTTGTGCCAGACTCTGTCAAAAGTCTTAGAGATATCAGGGGTGATGACAAAGGATTCCCCATGGTTCCCAGAGGTGATGACCATACATGAGTAAGATAGGACAGGAGGTTACTAGTGGATCTTGCCTTGCGGAAGCCGTACTGGTGATCGGAGATAAATGAGTTAGATTTAAACGCTTCAAGAAATTAACATTGAGCAAAGTCTCGAAAACTTTAGCAATAAAAGATCTTAGGAAAATAGGTTGGTAGTTAGAGGGAATGGAGTGGTCACACTTCTTTAGAACAGGTTGAACTAGAGCATGCTTCCAAGCTGAAGGATAGATACTGGCTGAGAGAATAAGGCGAAAAAGACAGGAAAGCACAGGAGACAGTTTATTTGGAAACCCTCTAAGGAACCTTGCAGGAATACCAATGGGACCAAATGCCTTGTTCGTCAGAGAGCAAAGAACCTTATGAAGCTTGTATGAAGAAAGGATAAGTGAGGGCACAGAGTTAGAAATGGGTAAAGACTAAAGGACAGGTGAACTGGAATCGATTACAGAAGAGTTGGCAGAAAAATGAGAGTCAAAGAGAGTGGCTTTTTCAATGGGAGAGCAAGCTATAGAGCCATCAGAACATATGAGAGGGGGAAAGCTTGAGCTAGAAAAGTTTTTGGAGAGGTTTTTTGGCTAAGGACCAGAAACATTTATCAGTGGGAGAGGATTTAAGGTCATCAACTTTCCCTCCTATATAGGAAGCATTAGACCTTCGAATCTGAGCAGTACAGCGATTCCTTGCTATAGTAAAAGCAGAACGAGTTAAATCAGAAGGAGAGGCTTGGTACGGCCGTTGTGTCCGATCCCTGGCCTGAATAGCCATGGAGCAGGCACGGTCAAACCAAGGATGAAGGGGAGAAAAAGTTCTACTAGAGGAGGAGATGTACGTCTCCATTCCCGAGGTTATGATTCCGACAGTTTAAGGGCTACCTGATCAGGGTTGTGGGCCAGAAAGCAGTAGACATTCCATGGGAAGTCAAAGAGGAAGTTAAGCAAATATTCAGGTTGGATATGCTCAAAGTGCCAAAGGTGGCGCTGGGTAGGAGGAACTGATGAAGGAGGAGTGAAAATGGAATAAATTGAGATAACAGAGTCACATTTACGAAGAGGGTGAAGCACAGAATATGAGTAGTTTGAAGGGTTAGAAGTAAGAAATAGGTCAAGAATGTTGGCTGCATGTTCATGTCGATAGGGAACACGAGTAGGATGTTTGATTATTTGCTCCAGATCATGAGTAATAGAGAAAGCAAGGGCCTCATTTACTCCCACATCTGTGTGTGAAAAATATAGCCACTCACTGTGGTGTACAATGAAGTCTCCAAAATACAGAACTTCAGCATGTGAGTGAAACGATGAAAGGCACAAATTCAGGTGAGTTTGGTGAACAGTAGCAGAAGCAAAGGAATATAGTGGTGGTGGAGAGATAGATTTTCAGCTAGAGAACATCAAAGTTAGGTGATTCAAGATTCATGAGCCTTGCAAAAGGAGTGTTAGTGTTGCAGTGGGCACAGACCCCACCTTTGGAACATATACGAGAATACAGGTTGTAGTGAGAGATTGGGAATGGGTCAGTGAAACTACGGCTTGAAAGCTGGGTGTCAGAGAGAAGAAGGAGGTTAGGGAGGGATGTACCCAAGTGCTGTTCCACAGACGAAAGATTAGAGTTCAGACAACGAATTTTAGAAAAGTGAAGAGTGAAAGAAGCAGATTATGGACAAGGTTAAGGGTAAAACCATCACCTTGATTTAACAGGTGTGTTTAACATTATCAATTTAAAAAGAATAATCAGATAACTGAGTAAAACTTATACATCATAGTAATAGATTAACAGCATCAACAATAATAATAATAATAATAATAATAATAATAATAATAATAATAATAATAATAATAATAATAATAATAATAATAATAATAATAATAATAATAATAATAATAATAATAATAATAATAATAATAATAGTAATAAATAATAATTAAAAAAAAAAAAAAAAAAAAAAAAAATAATAATAATAATAATAATAATAATAATAATAATAATAATAATAATAATAATAATAATAATAATAATAACAATAATAATAATAATAATAATAATAATAATAATAATAATAATAATAATAATAATAATAATAATAATAATAATAATAATAATAATAATAATAATAATAATAATAGAAATACTGATGATAATGATACAATGATAATAATGATACTAAAGTAGTATATTAATAATAAATTTCACATTAAGATACCTGAAACGGAGATATGGGGTAATTGGGCACACATGTGTATAAGTATAGTACAGTAGTATAATAATACACAAAATCATTAAGGTTGATTAGTGTGAGCAGTAATTATCTGTCCAAAAAGAAACTATAAAGTTTGCGTTTGAAAGCTGTGAAGAAGGATGAATTCCTCAGGGAACTGGCACTCTAAAAGCAATCATCTTTGAACCAGCATCTGTGTTTATTCTTTGAATAAACAAACAATCAAACACTTATTTCCAATTTGCTACGGCTATTCTTTTACAAAACTAAGAGTACACCTATAAGCAGACATGTAATTGAACTAATAAATGAAAGGAAATATAGCATTCCTAGAAAATGAAGATTACCTTAAGCTAACAGATACGTATAAAATTATCATAACAATAATCATAATGTTATAAAATATGTTGAAATTTAATGTTAATAACAAAGTAGTAATAGTAATACTCGATACAGGATCGTTCTTATCGGCATCATCACCATATACGTATTCCTTACTAATGAGAATAATTAGTTCTTAACTTAGAAATCAAAGAAGGCGATGTCTATTTACATATAGAATGCTGAGTGTTAAGGAAAGTTGCATTAAATAATTAAGTTTGAATAGTGCGTGAGCAGTAACTATCTGTCCAAAAGAAAACTATATAGTTTGCCTTTGAAAGCTGTGGAGGAGGATGAATTATTAAGATGCTCTGGAATATTATTCCAGAGTGTTGGCCCTTTAATAGTGATCATCTTTGAACCTGATTCTGTGTTTGTTCTCTGTATAAAGAGCTCACTTCTCTGTATTGTATTGGTTCCCCTTACATTCCAGACAGTTTTGAAATTAAATAACCAGCTAGGATAATGATGGTTTAAATTTGTTGTATACAAAAACGTAAATAGCATAAGCAAGTTTTTGAGAGCTGGTGTGATGTGATCATATTTTCTTATTCCTCCCAGGGCAACTCGAGTTGCAAAATTAATATGCTTCTGTATTGGTAGCTCCCCATACAGTTGTGCAATAATTAATGTGACTTAGGGATAGAGATTCAACGACCATTATTCGAGTGGTAGTCTCAAAATTGTCATTTATACGCGATAAGTACATTATTGTTCCTGTAACCTTTTTGCATACTTTATCTATATGGGAATCAAACAACATATAGTTATCAAGTGAATTCCTAGATTTTTTACTGTTTTGCTAGGAGTAATGATATTGCCACAAAAATTAATTGTTGTGTTTTCTGAAATTTGTGCTATAAAGTACCTTGAACCAATAAACATGCATTGTGTTTTACTTTCGTTAATTAACAACGCAATATCTTGAAAATAGGTTTTAATTTTTGACAGAGTGTTTTCTGCTCTTAAGGTTAACTCTGGGAGATTGTTAATATCACCACTAAGGAGTAGTTGAGTGTTATCTGCATATTGTAAACTAGACAGTCAGAAGTGAAACAAGATAGATCATTTGCATAAATGGAGACAAGGACGGGACCAAGGACTGATACCTGTGGAACACCAAAGTATACATTTATTGGAGTTGGGATAATGCTGTTAAGACAGATAGACTGTCTGCGATTAGACAGATACTCTCTAAACCAGTCGGGTCAATATTTAGGTTAGTACATTTAATAACAAGAATTTCATGGTTTACACTGTCGAGGGCTTTTGATAAGTCTAATAATACAAGGAAAGAGATTTTTTCTTATCTATATTATTGTAAATTCTATTCGTAACTTTGAACAGTGCAGTTTTCATCGAAAGTTTCAGTCTGAAACCATGCTGGTTATTAATTAATAGTCTGTTTGTCTCTAGATATGACATTAGATGGCATGCATATTTTTTTTTTAATACTTCAGAAAATGGGTAGCAGGGACATGGGACGATAGATTGTCACATATTCTCTGTCCCCCTTTTTATGCAGAGGTATAACATGTGATTTTTTCCAAGAGTCAGGAAACCTTTTAGTAACAATGGAAGTGTTTATAATAGCTAGAATATAAGATACAATCATGGGTAGAGCATCTTTTATGAATTGAAATGGTATACCATCTGGTTCATAAGAGCCAGAGTTTCTTAGGCTCTTTATGGTAAGAATTAGGGTAGCACAATCGACAGGATTGATCTTGAAGTAATCTCTTATGTTTACATTGGAAAAATTGACAATTAAGTAATTACTCATGTCTACTGAGTTAACGTTTTATTGCATTTTCTCATATGTATTTTTCCCAACGTTAGGAAAATAGTTATTAAAGTATTCCGCTTTGTCTTTCAATTCCGTAATATTTTCATAACTTTCTGAGATGGTCTTTCCATTTGGCATCATGCTTCTTATCACTTTCCCTGTGGCAACTGTATTATGTCTAGTCATTAAATTGTTTTTTTTTAAACGTTTTATTTACTTATATCACTGAGGGATCTGACACGTTTCTTTTCTTCTTTATAACGCTCGAAGAGAGTCATACTATATCTATTCATTTTTTGCGCTTTTTGTGTTGGATTTCTGATTTGCATTGCCTCTTTGATGTCATTAGTTAACCAGGGGACTGAGGAGCGGGTTATTTTTCTTGTTACAATGGGTGCACAACTATCTAGGCATATCTAGGCATTCACGGAAGACTTTTGCTAGAATTTCAACATGCAAATCGACGTTATCTGTGTTTATTATATAATTAAGTGCATTCCTGTTGTTGATTAATGCTTCACATAAGATATCAGGGGAGTAATTTTTTTGGAAACCGGAATGTCTAGAAGAAAGGCTTCCTTTTGGGCCAGTTTGTGTTTAGCATAGCTTTGATGAGCTCGTGATCTGCAATTTGGCAGGGAACTACGTCCCAATAGGGTATATTTTCCACTTTATTTACAAATTGCTCACTACCCTGTCTTGTGTTGGTTCTCCTTATATCCCGGACTGTTTTGAAATTAAATAGCCAGTTAGGAAAATGATGGTTCAAAATTTTGTATTCAAAACTTGAGCTGCAAGATTTATCAGCTTCTGTAATCTATATATCTGAGTTTTATTGGTGTCTCCCCAAACTGTTGTGCAATAATTAATATGACTGGAAGCTAGAGATTCGGCAATCATTATTTGAGCGATTTTCTAGTGAATTTTCAATTTGATGTATGCAAGCAATCCCTCTCCAGAACTTTACTGAATTATTCCATAGTGTTTAGATTGATGTGTAATAAACAGGGTTTTGATGCCTGCAGGCATCAAAACTGCATAAGAAGGGGTGGTGATATTAGTGAAAATGAAATCATAATACAACCTATTTGGAGACAAGTAACTTAAATCATGTTAAATAACGCGAGAAGTTTAAAAGCTCGGTGTCTTTCCTAATATAGTTGATTTGATATTTACAACCTCCATTTTCAAATGTTAGCCAAATATATTCCATATTTAGTGTATATACCGATAACGATGGAGATAGATGTTAATGACAATATTCATGAAAGATGTTAGTAAAACTTGGTTATGTAACGTTTGTGTAACATTAATG
>JAXCGZ010018920.1:97500-115000 GCA_037179515.1 Halocaridina rubra
CTCCTAATTAGCATTTTACGCTGAATTTCTAAAACTGGAATAGAGAACTGATGCAGGGGCATAGAATACAACTGGCTCTCCGTTTATGTCAAGTTTATGTCAAGGTTTTCCCATAGGGTCCACAAGGAAATCATTTAAAGTATATTCTAAATAATACATGACTCCCAATGGAACGCCAAATGGAGTTTTTTTTTCGCCATTCTTATTCAATATTTATCTTAAATATTTAATTCTTCCATCACACAGTAATATATGAATGCGAGAACCCTCTCTGAATGACAAGCAGTCACTACTAGACCAGCTTTCTGAAATAACGAATGAACATGAGTTAATTGTCTCTATTCCTAAAACCAAGTACAGTTTACCTCTCCCACTCACCAAACCACTCTAAATTAAGATGATTATGAAATACAGGAATCCTGTAATCACAAATATTTAGTCATACCTAGGCCATGCACTAACACTTTCAAAGGAGTACATCAAGATGTTGAACATGGACTTTCTCAGAGGCTAAGACCATTAATATTATTGATCAACAGTTATCTGGCGTCGATACTAATAATTGCCGATCTTTTATCTCGCGTTCATTAGATTATAGATTGCTTATCATGCCTTCAGCTTTGCGTTCTAAGCACCTTCCTCTTAAATCCCATAGAAAGAATTTAAGGCAAAGCAATGAGAATTATTCTCGACAATCCAATGAGTAAAAAAATTTTATATGTGCAACATGAAGTAAAGGTTCTACCTCTAGTACAGCATATCATATAATTTGTCTTAATATTTGGTATCAAGGTAGCAAGAACACTTTCCCAACCTTAAAATGATGCCTTTCTACTACAGGAGTCAAAATCAACACAAGTTATCAGTAATTCTTTACTAAAATGTGATATACAAGAAAATCGCTACATTCATCCTAAAGTACTCAAACTTGTAACGAATGAGGCCAGGGAAGATAATCTGTGACTATTTCATGATAAGGATTCTGTTAATGCTATTAATTCTTGTCATAGAATAAGTGTGAATACTTACCTCCCAAATTTACAATCTAGTCCTGAAGTAAATTCACTCGTGAAAAAAAACAGTTGTGGTAAGAGCTTGTTGAAGTATTGACCAAAACTAACTTTCAAATATTAATGAAACTTCTCTGTATATATACCAATGTGTCTTATGTACGCAGTACAGGAGAGTGGTTGTAGCATGATGGTTCAAGAAAATTTTGGATAAGTGCAAATCTACGAAAAGCTTGAGGTTTGCCTAAGTGAACATCAGTCATGGAGTGTACAACTATTGGAGAATATACAGCCTTATATTGTTATTCAAAAAGTGAACTCTTATCTTTGTGATCCTAAACCTGATTACAAAACCCTCATAAGCACAATTCATGATAGACTTACCACTTGTAAAGACATGAACTTACGAACTTGAAATTTAATTTGTTTGGGTACCTTCCCATGTTGGGAAGTGCGATAATGAAAATGATGACGAACATACAAAAAAGGCTGCGGAGAAGAGTCAACCTCACAATCTGTAATCACCCAGTCTCAGTTGAGAATAATACTTAAAAATGTGACATCGGGACAGGCAAGAAAACTGCCCTCATCAAGAAATGACCGACTACAAAAACAACATCAAGACAAGGAAAAGTAAAAGGCTGAGGATAAGGCAGAGATGAGGTAATGATGCACAATAGGAGAAGGAGAGGCTGAAAGAATGGTCGAAGAACTGGAGACCTAGAGATATGGTAGGATTAGGCCCTGAGATGACGATATATTCGTTTTTTGAAGGGAGATAGGTTATAAGAATTAGGAAAGAAAGGAGCAAATGGGTTCCAGAGTCTGGAGGTAGATGAGATGAAGCAGTCGCTGCACCAACCAATCCGCGAGCTACCAATCTCCACACAGTACATGTGAGACGAGGCTGCTTGACGAGTGTTACACTGCCTTGGCAGTGGGGGAGGTATGCAACTCTCCAACTTATCAGAGCAGCGATGGAAGTAGTAGCGATAGAAAAGAGAAAGGGAAGATACCTTCACGCGAAGAAAAAGAGAATCCAGATTAAAAGTAAGAGAAGGGTCATTAATGAGTCTGACTGCCTTAGATTCAACCCTATCAAGGAGATAAGTATATAGAGAAGTACCCCAGATGTGCGAGCAATTGATTCTCTACTTGTTCTATACAACACAATAAAAATTTCTGTAATAAATCGCTCATTTATGGTATAGGAATAATACTGACAAGTGATTGTGATAGAGTCGCTAAGCACATACGACTTAGCTTACACACATGTGTAGGAAGTGGCTTAGTAAAAATCAAGTTCAGCTCACACAAAATACTCCAATATGTGGACAAGAAAAGATTAATACTTTAATGTACTATGCATCACAGAATGTATTGATTTACAAGGCTTCAAACCTCCTGAACTCTGCAAGTGTTTCTGTGATCATGATAAGCTGCATCCAATACTAAGAGTATATCCAACATTAAAAATGCAAATACATTTACAATTTTGTGTTTTGCTATAGCTCTTTGAATGCACACTTGAGACTCATTATACTATTACAGCATTGTTATATTGTAGTATATATGTGACTAAAAAGGAAGTTTTAATGAAAATCGGAGAGTGTCTATGGGCACTTGTCCCCATGTAATGCTTTGGATCCGAATGAAAATAGTGAAAAGTAAAAAATAGGTTCCTAGGAGTGTAATTCTTTCGTCTTGATATATAGTTTATCTTTCACGACACTCTTTCCTAACCTGATTATACTGTTCTAATCAAACATGGTTATGTTAGGTGAGATTAGGTTAGGTTGGGTTAGTCAACACCATTATATTAATACAGGCAACTCCGTAATAAAGAATAAATAATAATACCTATAGAACACGTCTATGCCATCTATTAGAGCTTTATATCAGTATATAAATAATTATAGCTGACAGTATCTGGATCACTCCAAATGGTGGGGAAAGCACACATTCACACTCTCTGACAATAAAATGATCACAAATTTATAAATTTTCTGCATTTATATATAAAGTTCATAACAAGCATATAGAATGAGAATATAGTAAATTATAAAAAAATAACCATAAACTAAATAGCTAGAAAATGACAAAATAGGAAGATCTAAGTAGGGTGTCCTGCCCCTTCTTTCCGGTAAGCCCGAGAGCATCGTCTTCTATCACCAATTACGTCATTCATAACCAGTAAAATAAACAAACAACCAAATAAACAAACACTTATTTCCATTATATTACGGTTCTTCTCTTACAAAACTTAAAGTACACTTATAACTAGATACGTATCTATGCAAATAAGTAAAAGGGTGATGATACGTACACTAACAAGTAAATGAAATAATAGCTTACCTAGAAATTCATAATTGCCTTGAATTAACAGATTTATATTCAATTACCAATAAGCAATGAATAATCAGGTAACTGAGTAAAGGGTACACATAATAATAATAATAATAATAATAATAATAATAATAATAATAATAATAATAATAATAATAATAATAATAATAATAATAATAATAATAATAATAATAATAATAATAATAACAATAATAATAATAATAATAATAATAATAATAATAATAACAATAATAATAATAATAATAATAATAATAATAATAATAATAATAATAATAATAATAATAATAATAATAATAATAATAATAATAATAATAATAATAATAATAATAATAATAATAATAATAATATAAAATTTACATATGGAATAGTTAGTATTAAGGGAAATTACATTAAATCAATAGGTTTCTTTAGTGTGTGAGCAGTAACAATTTGTTCAAAAGAAAGCTTTGTAGTGCCTTTGAAAGCTAAGGAGGATAAATTTTTAAGAGCTCTGAAAAAATTGCTTTAGGGTGTTTACCCTCTACTAGTAGTCATCTTTGAACCTGCATCTGTGTTTGATCTCTGAATAAAGAGCTCATTACTCTGTTTTGTGATGGATCCCCTTATATCCCTGACTTCTTTGAAATTTAATAGCCAATTAGGATAGTGATGTTCAAAATTTTGTACACAAAAAAGTGAGAGCATAGGCAATCTTCTTTTCTTCAAGCAGCCACTCAAGTATTTTGATCTCTGGTGTGATGTGGTCATATTTTCTTATTCCTCCCATAGCAACTCGAGCTGCAAAATTTATAAGTTTCTGAATTCCAATTATCTGAGTCTCATAAGTAGCTCCCCATATAGTTGTGTAATAATTAATATGACTGAGGGCTAGAGATTGGACAACCATTATTCAAGTGGTAGTCTCAAAATTGTTTATCCATGAAAAGTATTTTTGAGTTCCTGTTGTTGTGGATAAGTGAGTAAACATAGATACAAACAGACACTAATATCTTATGTTCCATAATCGGCTGTTAGCTAGTACATTTTACTGATAGCTGATGGCCAGTACGTCTGTTAGAGTCTTAAAACAATATATGGTATTTGGAAAAGCCAATCAGTAAAAGAGAGGAGCTCTCGCTGATTGGTTAACTCTAAGCATTTGTTGTTGTATGAATGTAAGTACCATTTTAGTCACACAAGTTTAGTGTCTCTCCTGTTTGCCCAGGTGTATAGTTCCTCATAAATATATATGTATATACTTTCTTATAATTGACTTTAAGGCCAGAACCAAGTGTTTCCTTCAAAAAACTATATGAACATGGTGCAGTGAGTATTTGTTCAGGTTCTGTGTGCCATATAAGGAAGAACTTTTTGCAATCAGCCTACTCATCCGAGTTATTGAACCCCCCCCCTGCAACGCTTTGCATTGGGATTAACGTGCAGTAATCATTTTGGTGTGGTGTATAGGGCTCAACGAGTGTAGTATATAGGGAGTTAGTACATTGCATACCTCCCAATGGTGTTTTGCGGATTTTTTGTGTTTGTTTTGTTACTGGAAGGCAGTTTGTCCTTCTCATTAAAGTCATCAAGCACACCCTTCCCCTAAACAATCACCTGAAGTTTCTACAAGAGTATGAGCAATGCTTACTCACCAGGACGAACTTTGTAGGAAAACTGATGTCTTACAATGCCAGGAGGAAAATGAAAGATTTATGGCATTCCTACAGATGATGTCACACATATGGACTGGTACAGCTCCCCCACCCACAACTGGTCCACCCACACAAGATCTAATTGACCACCCCACAACCCCGACAGACTCGTCTATTAGTGTCAATTCCCAAGATTCACCAGTACCTCCTGCTACTCCTTCTGCGACTCACAGCCCTTATGTTCATCCGTCTGCTAAACCTATTTTTACTGCTATTGCCACAGCTGCTACTCCTCCTCCAAGCAAACTAGTGCCACAAAGCCCACCCACTCTGCAAGTTGATGACACATTTCAAGCTTTTCACCAGTGGCGTCGGAGGTGGCATGACTATGCTGGCACAATAGACTTTCAAAAATTGTCATGAGAGAAAGAGTTAATACATCTCCTTTTACTTACAATAAGTTCTAAAGCACAAACTTGGCATCCCTCCAGACAATTTTCTCACCAGTGGCCTCGGAGGTGGCACGAATTTGCTGTCATGATAGACCTTCAAAAATTATCATGAGAGAAAGATCTTATACAGCCTTGCAAATGCATCTTCTTTGACTTACAATAAGTTCTGGAGCACACACTTGGCATCCCTCCAGATACTTTTCTCACCATGGATGAAGTACTGGCCTGTTTGCAAGATCACTTCAAGAATCTTAGGAATGAGGCCATTTGACGTCGTGACCTACTTTGATGTAAACAAGTTGACGATGAGTCCTTCAGCGACTTTTATGCTCACCTCAAAAACCTTGTTAAAGAGGTAGACCTTTGGTCAGGCGATCCCATTATGTGAGCCGAGACACAGTTGAAGATGGTGATCCTGAAGGGAGTTCAAGATCAATACCTTGTACAATGCCTTATCTCTCTATGCAGCTGCACCCTTCTACACATTTGTCACGTTCTGTAGGTAATTTGAGGCTGCTCGTGCATATTCTTCAGCTAATAATGCCATTTCTGCATACAAGAAGGAACAATGACGGCAGAAAACGGCCTCCTCCAAGCAGACTCTACCAACACAGTCTTCCTCCAGTTCTTTAAGCCAGTCTTGCAACCGCCAACACAGCACAGGAAGGTGCCCTACTGCTGATGATACCTGTGCCAACTGTGACTGTAAGGGTCACAGGGTCAGGACCCCTAGATGCTCAGCCAAGGAGGTGCAATGCTGCAATTGCAACAGAATTTCCCCAGCCTATCAGTGTACATTTCCTCCATGACGACAGGACTTCAAGATTCCAAATGATACCTGTCTCAGGGGCTTATGTCACCTTAATTGGCATCTGCCACCTCAAGCTGCTGTGGATATCTTAGGACCAGTCTCCAGCCTCTAACTGCTACAGCTACACTCAATTCTGAAAGATCTTAGATATTTCCCGCCTTGGGATGGTTTCAGGGTACCCTAAAGCTTTGCAACAAGTCCTGTGTTGCCAAGATCCAGTTACACGAGGGTATTCAGACACCCCTCCTCTCCTCTGGCCACTGTCAGGAGTTGACCATCATCTCACCTAACTTCCCCAAGCAAATCCTCACTGTTACACATGTCAACAGATGTGCTGAGCTGCCCCTTCCTGCTATGACATCACCCTCTGCTGCACGGGACTTCTTCTCAGTGAGTTTGGAGATGTTCTAGTATCAAAGAGGGACCTCTATGCAGCTCCACTCAAGGATGGTCAGTTGCCCTATGAAGATTAACCTAAAAAATTATGCCATTTCCTGCGCCATTCACACTCCTCAGCCTATCCCCTTTGCCTTTCAGAGTCAGGTGAAGGAAGAGCTTGACTTGATGGTTAAGCAAGGGATTATTAACAAGCAGGTGATCAGCCCTCTGAAAGGTGTCACCCTATGGTCCAAGTGGCTAAATCTAATGGTGTCTGGATCAAAGTGGACTTAGTTAAGTTGAACTGTCAAGTGTGCCACCCTGCACATCCCTCTCCTACACCAATCTCTGCCATCTGCAGCATCACAAAGTCTGCCAAGTTCTTCACCATTGCAGATGCCCTACACGGCTACTGGCAAATGGAACTCACTGAGGAGGACCGGCACCTCACTACTTTCATCACGCCAAAAGACAGGTTCAAGCATTGCAGAGGACCCATGGGTGATGCCTTCAGTCTTAGAGGTGACATGCAGGGTATTACAAACTGACTTAAGGTTGTAGAGAATATCCTCCTGTTGGACGAGGACTTTCTGAACACCTATGAAGGATTCACCTGATGCTGACCAAGTACCATGAGCATGCCATCACCTTAAACAAGGACAAGTTCATCATGACCACCCCTGGTGCCGACTTCTGTGGCTAAACTGTCAGAAGAGATGGCATCTGAGCAGATGCGGATAAAGTTAGCACCATCTGCAAATTTCCCAAGGCTGCTAAGCTGACTGATCTGTGTTCCTTCATGGGCTTAGTGAATCAACTGGCATAATTCACCCTGGACATCACAGCCATAGCTCAACCTTAAAATCCTCTGATGAGTCCCAAACATTCATTCACCTGGACTCTAGCCCACAACAAGGCTTTTGAATGTGTCGAGGAAATTCTGCTCTCACCACCTGTATGAGCCTTGCCTGTTGTGCTTCAAATGGATGCCTCACATCTCTATGGGATAGGCTACGCCCTCCTTCAGGACCACGTCCGGGGACGAATATGTCTGGTTCAGTGCGGCTCTCATTTCCTGACAGACGCTGAGAACTGATATGCCACCATTGAACTAGAACTGTTAGCTGTAGCCTGAACAATTTCCAAGTGTAGGTTGTACCTGTGTGGTCAAGCCACTTCACCCTCATGACAGATCACCATCCACTGTTCTCAATTTCCACACCTCGAAAGGAGTTAAGAATCCCTGTCTCCAAAGACTGAAGGAGAAGGTCTTGCTCTATGTCTTTAAGGACCATACGGCATGCCAGGAAGCAATTCTGTATCCCTGACGCACTCTCCAGAGTCCCATTTAGCTGGCCCATGCCTGAGGATGAGATTGAGTTGATGTATGATGCATCGTTACATGCAACACCATCACCACAGTGGACAGTCATCACCTCCTACGGAAACCGACAGGACCTTTCAGGAACTTCAAACCGTAGCAAGAGCGGATCCCACCTACGGACCTCTCCTCACCTGCATGTCTTCCAGATTTCCTTCAGACAGCTTTAAACTACACAACTTCGTACTCCCATACCGGAAGAAACAGAATTGTCTATACACTTACGGTGAGCTGGTTCTGTATAGTCAGCAGATCATTGTCCCTGCTACCTTCCATCGTCGTATACTTGCTCGCCTCCATGACAGCCATCGTGAGGTAAAAGCAATGAAGCGCTGAGCTAGGCAGACTGTCCTTTGGCCAGTCATTGTCTCCGATATCAAGAACACTGTTGCTGCCTGCGAGTCATGCCAGGTACTCCAACTTAGCCAGCAACAGGAACCCCTCCTATCTGACGATCACCCTATGTGGTCTTCAAGTTCTGTCTCCACTGATTAATTCAAGGTTCCAGGGAAGTCCTTCCTGGTAATTACAGACAGATTGGTAGGCTGGCCTGTTGTCGTACCCTGTGGACCTGACACAACGGCTTCAAAAGTTGTTAGGATATTCAGCAGATACTTCAGAGAAATTGGTGTTACCCTCCTCCTCAAGACCGATGAAGGCCCACTATTTAACAGCGCCGACTTCCAGAACTACACCATGTGATATCCTCACCCCACTATCCCCAATCAAATTGACATGCACAGGCAGCAGTCAAGCCTGTACAGCACCTCATTTTGAAGATGGCGCCCAATGGAAACATTAGCAGCGAGGACTTTGACAGGGGTCTCCTAGAGCTAAGCAACACCCCTATGTCTGCAGGTCGCTCTCTCACCCAGGTGCTGTATGGTCTCCCCTTCCACTCCTGTGTCCTGGCCCACCAAGAGTCCTTCTTCAAATAATTTCAATCCCAGACAAAGGACTGTGACTGCTAAGCTGCCGGTCGTACTGAACAAGTCAAGCACCAGTGCGATTCCCATGCCCGTCCCCTTGCCAAGTTGACTGTTGGAAAGTGTGTCTGAATTCAAGACCCGACGTCACACCATTTGCACAAGGTCGATGTAGTTATTGGCTGCGGCAGGTCCAGGGAGTATGAGGTACATCTTCCCAGTGGATGAGTCTGGTGGCGGAATCATCGACATCTCCATCCAGTGCCCTTTCCTAGTTTTGACCCTCTCCTCCATGTCCCGGTTGCTCCTTGCTCAGGATTGAAAATTCTTGTAGATAATCTCCCCACTATACCACGTCGTTCCCCTCGATTCATGGAAATGTGAGCCCGCTCATAATGGTGCTATGAGCATGAAGGGGAAGAGAGTTGTGGATATATGAGTGAAGATACATACAGACAGACACTAATGTCTAATGCTCCATTACTACCAGCTCGGCTGTTAGCTAGTACAATTTACTGATAGTTGACGGCCAATTCAGCTGTTAGAATCTTAGAACAAAATATGGTGTTGGGAACAGCCAATCAGTAAACGAGTGGAGCTCTCTCTGATTAGTTAACTCTAAGTATTCATTGTTTGAATGTCAATAGTGCATCAGCCTTGTTCCCTGTTAATTACGAAAGTCTAGTGTCTATCCCGTTTGTCTAGGCGTATATTCTCTTGTAAATATATATGTATATATCTTCTCGAAATAGACTTTAAAGCCAATACCGAGTGTTTCCTTCAAGAACCTATATCAACAGTTACTTTTTTTGCAGACTTCATCTATATGGGAGTCGAACAACATGCAGTTAACAAAGTGAATTCCTAGATATTTGACAGTTTTGCTAGGTGTGATGATATTGCCGCAAAAATTATTTGTTTTGTTTTCTGGAATTCGTACTGTGTGGTACCTTGGACCAATAAACATGCATTGTGCTTTACTTTTGTTAATTAACAGCCCTATTTTTCGAAAATAGGTTTTAATTTTCTGCTCTTAAGGTGAGCTCTGGGAGATTATTAATATCACCACTAAAGAGTAAATGAGTGGCATTTGCATACTGGACAACTAATGAGTTAGGTACAGGTATGAAATATGTTAGTTCGTTTACATAAATGGAGAAGAGGATAGAACCAAGGACTGATCCCTGGGGAACACCAAATGATGCATTTTTTTTGAGTAGAGATAATGATGATAAGACGGATTAATTGTCTACGATTGGATGGATACTTTCTAAACCAGGTTGCATAAAGATTTTGGTTAGAATATTTATTAATAAGAATTTCATGGCTTACGCTGTCAAAGGCTTTTCAGAAATCTAATAATGCAAATAGAGAATTTTTTCTTTTCTACAGCTTTGTGACTTTGGTTAGTAACTTTGAACAGTGCAGGTTCCATAGAGAGCTTTGGTCTGAATCCATGTTGGTTTTCAGATAATAGTTTTCAGATAATTCTCTAGAAATGATATTAGCCAGTTGGCAACAATTTTTCCAATATTTAAGAGAAAATGGATAGCAGGGAATAATTTGTCACATCTCCTCTATCCCCCCTTTTATGTAAAGGAATTACATGTGATTTTTCCAAAAATCTGGAAGGCTTTTGGTAATAATGGAAGTTTTTTTTTTATTTCTTTTTAAGAGTGTGACACCGGGACAGGCAGAAAGTGCCCTTATCAATAAAGGCCCGGGCATGAGAAAATATCAAGACGAAGGAAGAGAAAAAGGCTAAGGGCAAGGCAGAGATGCCGTAATGTCACACAAAAGAAAACGGCTGACAGGAAAAAAAGTCAAAGTACATAGGACCCAGAGATATGGAGGATTAGGCTCTGAGATGACGATAGATCTGTTTTTTGAAGGATGAAAGGTCATAAGAATTAGGAAAGACAGAAGGAGGAAGAGAGTTCCAGAGTCTGGAGGTAGATGGGAAAAAGCAGTCGCTGCACAAACCAATCCGCGAGCTACAAAACTCCAAGCAGTACCTGTGAAATGAGGCCACTTTGCGATGTTACGCAGCCTCGGCAGTGGAGGAGGGATGCAACTCGCCAACTTATCAGAGCAGCGATAGAAGTAGTAGTGATAGAAAAGCGAAAGGGAAGATACCTTACAGCGAAGAGAGAGAGAATCCAGGTTAGAAGTAAGAGAAGGATCATTAATGAGTCTGACTGCCTTAGATTCAACCCTATCAAGGAGATAAGTATATGGAGAAGTACCCCAGATGTGCGAGCAATTGATTCTATACTTGTTCTATACTACACAATAAAAATTTCTGTAATAAATCGCTCATTTATGGTATAGGAATAATAGGGCAATAGGTCGGTAGTTAGAAGGAATAGAGCGGTCACCCTTCTTAGGAACAGGTTGAACTAGAGCATGCTTCCAAGATGAAGGATAGATACTGGTTGACAGAATGAGGCAAAAAAAGACGGCAAAGCACGGGAGTCAGATCATTTGCAAACTCCTTAAGGAACCTTGCGGGGATACCATCGTAACCAGATGCCTTGTTTGTCTATAGCAACCGAAGAACCTTATGAACTTTGCGTGAAGAAAGGACAAGGGAGGGCATAGGGTTAGAGAGGGGAAAAGCCTGAGGAACAGGTGCGCTGGAATCGTTGATAGAAGAGTTGGCAGAAAAATGAGAGCCAAAGAGAGTGGCTTTGTCAGTGGGAGAGCAAGCTATAGAACCACCAGAATGAATGAGAGGGGGAAAGCTCGAGTTACAGAAGTTTTCGGAGAGATTTTTGGCTAAGGACCAGAAGCATTTGTCGGTGGGAGTGGAGTTAAGGTCATCAACTTTCCTTCTTATAAAGGAAGACTTAGACCTTCGAATCTGAGCAGTACAGCGATTCCTAGCTGTAATAAAAGCAGAGCAAGTTAAATCGGAAGGAGAGGCTAGGTAAGATCTGTGAGCCTGATTCCTAGTCTGGATAGCCATGGAGCAGGCACGATCAAACCAAGGTTTAGGGGGATAGAAGGTTTGTGTAGAAGAGGGGATGTATGCCTCCATTCCCGTGATCATGATCTCGCCAACTTTTAGAGCTACCTGATCAGGGTTGCGGGGCCGAAAGCAGTAGTCATCCCTTGGGAAGTCAAAGCTAAAGTTACGCAAATTTTCATGTTGGGTATGCTCGAAGTGCCAAAGGCAGCGCTGATTAGGAGAGATTGGTGGTGGGGGAGCGAAAATGGAAGAGACAGAGATCATAGAGTGGTCATATTTACCAAGAGGGGAAAGCACAGAATAAGAGTAGCTTGAAGGGTTAGAAGTAAAAAATAGGTCAAGAGTGTTTGCAGCATTTTCGTGATGATCAGGAACACGAGTAGGATGTTTGATAATTTGCTCCAGATCTTGAGTAATAGAGAAAGCAAGACCCTCGCTTCCTCCCACATCAGTGTGAGAAGAATGAAGCCACTCACTGTGGTGTACATAGAAGTCTCCAATGTAGAGAACTTCGGCATGTGGGTGAGAAGATAGCAAGGACTTATGGCACAAAGATAGATATTCAAAGAAAGACACAAACTCGGTGCAGTTTGGAAAACAGTAGCAGAAGCAAAGGAAGATAGTGGTAGTGGAGAAATAGACTTTTAGCCAGAGAACATCAAAGTCAGGAGATTTAAGGTCCATGAGCCTCACAGTAGGAGTGTTAGTGTTGCAGTATGCACAGACCACACCTTTGGAATGAAAACGAGTATAAAGATTATAGTGAGAGATTTGAAATGGGTCAGTGGAAGCATGTATAGACAGCTGGGTTTCAGATAGGAGGAGGAGGTTAGGGCGGAAAGTGCCCAAGTACTGTTCCACAGACGAAAGATTAGAGTTCAAACCACGAATGATAGAATAGTGAAGAGTGAAAGAAGCAGATCTATTTGGAGGTGCAAGGTTTACATTTATTGTGATATAAAATACAATTGAAGGTCTTTTGGACTTCAGTAGAACTGTCCAGGACTGTTCGATGTTAAGTCTTCCTTCAGTTACAGTTCTTTTTCTATGCCTACATCAACACCGAATATTCTTGGATATTTGCTACACAAATCTTGATATCCCTTCACATCTGTCAAGTCACTACACTTTGCATCTGTATTTCTCTTTTGGTTTTCTTTGTGACCAGGCCCGATAAGGGCAGTTTATTTCATTTATTTTTTTTGGCCTGTCCTGGTGTCACAAACATAAAAAAAACAATTTTTCCAATATTTAAGAGAACATGGAGAGCAGGGAATAATTTGTCACATCTCCTCTATCCCCCTTTTTATGTAGAGGAATTACATGTGATTTTTCCAAGAGTCAGGAAGCCTTTTAGTACAATGGAGTTGTTTACATTTATTGTGATAGAAAATACAATTGAAGGTCTTTTGGACTTCAGTAGAACTGTCCAGGAAAGTTCGATGTTAAGTCTTCCTTCAATTACGGTTCTTTTTCTATGCCTACATCAAGACTGAATATTCTTAGATATTCGTTACACATGTCTTGTTATCCTTCACATCTGTCAAGCCGCTACACTCTGCATCTGTGTTTCTCTTTGTTTTCTTTGTGACCAGGCCCGATAAGGGCAGTTTATTTTATTTTTTTTTTTGCCTGTCCTGGTGTCACAATCATAAAAAAAAAAATCAACTGCAGAGCATTTTCGCTAAATTGAAAGGAGAATCCCCCTGGACAATAAGAACCAGAGTTTCACAGGTTCTTTATGGTAAGAATTATGGTAGCATAATCAAAAGGATTAAACTTGAAGTAATCTCTGATGTTTACATTGGAAGAGTAGTTATTTAATTAATTACTCTTATTCACTGAGTTGATATTTTCTTGCATTTTCAAGTATGCATTTTTGTCAACATTGGCAAAATAGTTATTAAAGTTTTCCTCTTTGTGTTTCAAGTCAGTAATGTTTTCATAGCTGTCCGAGGTAGTCTTCCCATTGGGTATCTTACTTTTTATCACTTTCCTTGCTGCTTCTGTATCATGTTTAGAGTCATTAAATTGTGTTTGTAAATTTTTTTTTGTACCTAAGTCAATTAGGGGTCTGACATTTTCTTTTCTTTTATTTATAATGGTCATGGAGCATATCGTATCTATTCATTTTTAGCTCTTTCTGAATTTGATACCTGATGTGCAGAGCCACTTTCATGCTATTGGTTATCCAAAGGGAGGGTCCTTTTCCTTTATAAAGGGAAAGGAGATATGTGTGAGTGTATTAGTTTTATAGGAATTAGTTTGTTGAGCATAGTTGGAAAGGTATATGGAAGAGTATTAATTGAACGAATTAGGAGAGGTACTGAGAGACTGAATGGGGAAGAACTGTGTGGGTTCAGGAGAGGGAGAGGATGTGTGGTTCAGGTGTTTATGGTAAAACAGTTGTGGGAGAAATTCTATGAGAAAGGTAGTGACACTTTTTGGGCCTTTATGGATTTAGAGAAAGTGTATATCAGGGTTGATAGAGAGGCATTGTGGAGCGTGTTGCAACTGTATGGAATATGTGGAAGTTTGTTGAATGCAATGAAGAGTTTTTATATGAATAGAAGAGCATGTGTGAGAGTCAGGATTGGTATGAGTGATTGGTTTTAGGTAAATGTAGGGTTATGTAAAGGTTGTGTAATATTGCCGTGGTTATTAATGTGTTTATGAATGGAGTGGCAAGGGATGCAAATGAGAGAGTATCAGACAGAGGTTTGGAATTAGTGGGTGAGTATGGAAGGTTGTGGAACTTGAATCAATTGCTATTCGCTGATGACACTGCTTTGGTGGCTGATACTTAAAATGAACTGATTTGTATGGTGACTGAGTTTGCTAGGATGTGTGAAAGAAGGAATTTTTGAGTTAAAACTGGTAAAAATAGTCATGAGATGCATGAGGAGATTGCATGTAGGAGTGAATAGGGAGTTTCTTTAAGAAATTGAATGTTTTAAGTATCTGGGATCGCACGTATCATGGAGTGGACGAGTGGATGCAGAGGCAAGTCACAGAGTGAATGAAGCAAGTAAATGTCTAGGTGGGTTGAAAAGTGTGATGAGGAATAGATATATGGGAATTAATGTAAAGAGAGGGATATATAAAGGTGGGATTGTGCTGACAGGATTGTATGGAGCAGAGGCTTGGAATGCAAGAGAGAATGAAAGGAACAAGTTGAAAGTAATGGATTTGAGGTGTCTGAGAAGTATAATTGGTATATCTAGAATAGGTAGAGTTAGAAATGAGGAGATCAGCCAGAGAACAGGTGTAAAAGGAAGGATATCAGATAGGTTAGATTAGAGAGTGTTGAGTTGGCTTGGACACATGGAAAGGATGAGTGAGGAAAGAATAGCGAAGAGAATGTGGAGCTCAGAAGGGGTTGGAGTAAGGATAAGAGGAAGACCTAGAATAACATGGCTGGATGGCGTGAAAAGGGCTTTGGATGCATGTGGAATGTCAGTGAAGCACGGAAGAGAGCGTGCAAGAGATGGGAATTAATGGAGGAAGATTGTGTATAGCTGACGAGGGCCAAAATGCTTTCTCGCACATGCTGGCTCAGCGAACTGCTATGGACGGGTGTGAAAGGAGTTGCCATGTGATGAAGCGGTGGGGGTACACCAGCAGCAGCTCTTGGGCCTCACTGTAGAATATCCTTGCCCTCCTACCTTGTGGGTGGCCCAAGCATTGTGGAAGGGGGGATATGTGGCAACTCTTTATCCTCAAGGAGCTAAGAGGAATATCTGAGGTATGTGTGGATGTCGTGAATGCGTGTTTCCATGGTTCGGCCACCCCCCTTACAAGGGGGAATGGGGCCATGAATATGTATGTATGTAGTTATCTAAGAGGCTGAGGGGCAGATTATTTTTCTTGTTACAATGTGTGCGCAATTATTTTAGCAGTTATGAAAGATTTTGGTTAGAATTTCAACCTGCAAATCAAAGTTATTTGTGTTTGTTTAGGATACCATTGTGTATATTTCTGATTAATGCTTCTCAAAAGATATAAGGGTAATTTTTAAGGTACCGAAATGTCTTGAAAAGAGGCTTCTTTTCTGGTCGTTTAAATTTAGCATAGCAATATTGAGCTCATGATCTGCAATTGGGCAGGGAACTATCATTTCAAAATGATACAATAAACAGCCAATCTGATTGTCCACAACAACGCATTAAGAACAGTGTATCAGCAACAACAACAAAAAAAGCATTCAGATTCTTTAACATCATAACAAGCCAATAACAAACACTTAAGACGGAATAAAATTTTCTGATTGTTATTAATAACGTAGTCTGTTGCTAAAAAGATTTTACCTGGTTAGGTTAATGGAAGCTGACTCCATGAAGTCATTATATTTTTTCTCATTTTCATATTGACTATGAAAGTTATTTATTTATTAATATCAGTCCAACTTAAAACCACTGGAATATTCTCACATATTACATCAAATTTGTGGACACATTGTGGACTCTTTTAATACCTCTTAAAATTATTACTTCAAACAACATCCAACAGGTGGTAAATGCTTGCTCACGGAGTTTTTAATTATTGCAAATGTAATTACTATATTAAGACTACGGTTCTCATTATAATTATTATTATTATTATTATTATTATTATTATTATTATTATTATTATTATTATTATTATTATTATTATTATTATTATTATTATTATTATTATTATTATTATTATTGTTATTAATATTATTATTATTATTATTATTATTATTATTATTATTATTATTATTATTATTATTATTACTATCATTATTATTATTATTATTATTATTATTATTATTATTATTATTATTATTATTATTATTATTATTATCGTTCTAGTAAGGGCTACGACGGTGCCTCCTTACGAAGCCCTTTGGTTTTGGTACAGTACTGCTGTTACCCCAAGTAAATTTCCTTTCTAACATCGCAGAGTGGCAAGTCAACCGACGACCGACGAATCAAGGTCACATACTCTACCACCTGGTCACTAAGGCCACTATATATATATATATATATATATATATATATATATATATATATATATATATATATATATATATATATATATATATATATATATATATATATATATATATATATATATATATATATATACATATATACATATATACATATATATATATATATATATATATATATATATATATATATATATATATATATATATATATATATATATATATATATATATATATATATATATATATATATATATATATATATATATATATATATATATATATATATATATATATATATATATATATATATATATATATATATATATATATATATATATATATATATATATATATATATATATATATATATATATATATATATATATATATATATATATACATATATATATATATAACTATATATATATATATATATATATATATATATATATATATATATATATATATATATATATATATATATATATATATATATATATATATATATATATATATATATATATATATATATATATATATATATATATATATATATATATACATATATATATATATATATATATATATATATATA
>JAXCGZ010018920.1:120000-130000 GCA_037179515.1 Halocaridina rubra
TGTACTAAATTGTTGCCCCCTTCACACTCACATAAATGGCATTTTGAGTGTTCTGGGTGCTTTCTACCAGTTTTCTCGCAATTCACCTCCCATATATTTCTATAACCAAGTCTTATACGGGCAGCAACTCTATCACAGTCACCTGTAAGCATTTTACCCATGCTGTATTTGTGTCTCAGCCTTCTGAAGTTTTCATAATGTTGGATCGAACAGCTGCTTACATGTTGTGTGAGTGTAGAAAGTTCTTGCTCTTCCATAATCTCATTATACAACATTGTTTTAAACTGAGTCAGTGTGGTTATAGATTCAGACACTGAACTCTCAGTTGCCATTTTTGCCAGCCTGTCAGCCTTTTCATTACCTACTATCCCAACATGGGAGGGTACCCATGAAAACTTAACTTGGAGTTTAAGTTTTGCACAATCAATAAGAGCCTCTTGAATTTCAGCCATGTGAGTTTTGTAGGAGCTTTTTAATGATCTCAGTGACAGAAGCGCACTCTGCGAGTCACAGAATATGATAGCATTTCTCCTAGCACTGAGAACATGTTCAATAGCAAGTTTTAGACCAACAATTTCACATTCGATGATTGATGACCATTTTGGCATACTCAGTGCTTTGTCAAATATTTGCTGCCCTTCAAAATTTTCATAAACTACAATGCTGCACCCAGACCCTCCTGTACTGCTTGTGTGAGACCCATCAGTGTAAATGCAGAGTGTTTCATTGTTAGTTGGGAAACTAGTTTCAATAAAGGCTTCAATTTCATCTAACCATTGATGTTTTTTAATAATTGGAGCAACATTCGGACCAGATGATAATATTGGAAAGAGAATTTCTGGCCCAATCCTCTTGCAAGGATTTATTAATCGTTCAGGACCACTCTCAGTAAAGAGTGTTACATTATGTTTTTTTGTCTCATTGGTTATAAGCTTAAATACTTTGGGGTGAATTTGTCTTTCATACTGTATGTTACTTTTTATTAGTGATTTAATGATTGTTGGCGCTGACTGCGGCCCTTGCAAATGACCAGCATTACATGGATGAGGCTGAGCTGATTTCGCTAGTTTAACTCCAAATATCACAGCTGACTGTTTGATATGTTCTATCAAAGGTGGGAGGTTTAATTCATGTTGCATATTTATAATTCTGGTGCTCATAGGGCAGCCAAGAATAATCCTCATAGCTTTGTTCTGAATTTTTTCTAAGGGTCTTAAGATAGAGGTAGTCATAGTACAGAGCTGCAGGGTGTGATAGTCGACTAATGACCTGACATATGCGAGATAGAAAGTTCGGCATATGTTAATTCCAACACCAGATACCCTATTGGCAAGAAGCTTTAACGGTCTGAGTCTCTGTTGCAGTCTTTCACACAAATCTTTGACATACTCTGTGTGAGGGGGAGAAGGAACTGGTATTCCCAAATATTTGTGATTTTCGCACACCTTAACCATTTGATTGCTTAATACAAGGTGAGGCTCTTGCGAGATACTGGAAAAGTACTTTGTTTTTGGAGTTGAAATGACAAGACCAATGTCTTTTGATACTTGAGAAAAGTCATTAAGTATTATTTGCATATCATTGGCAGAAGGTGCCCTTATTCATATGTCGTCTGCATAACATATGATGGTGCATTCATCATTTGGTAGTCTGAGAGACTTGAGAAGCTTATCCATTAAGATGTTAAAGAGAAGGGGAGACAGAACTCCTCCCTGAGGAGTTCCCAGTGTAAATTCCTTTTCGCTGGAAGTAAGATATCCTTTATAGTACACTTTAGAGGTTCGACTACTTAGGTAGCATCTAATTAGTTGCAGTAGTTTACCTTTGACCCCTAAAGTTGCTAAATGATCCAAAATAACGGTTCTGTTTGCAATATCAAAGGCATTTTGCAAATCTAGAAAAACAGTGACTTCAGAGCAGTGCTCAACATTCATAAATTCTACAAAACAGTCTTTGGTACTTTTTCCTTTCATAAATCCATACAAATTATTTGATAATTTTCCCTCGAGTGTGAAATCAAGTCTGTTAAGAATGACTCTCTCAAAGGCTTTGCAGAAGCAGGATGTCAGAGAGATAGGTCTTAATTTTGTACTTTCTTTTTTTGGAATTGGAATAATAATGCTTTTTTTCCATTGTTCTGGAAGTGTGCCCTCATTATAAATAGTGCTGAATAAAAACTGAATTGGATTAATACCATTACAAATATCATCATTAAGATCTCGGATTACTTGGTACGTAACCTCACCCGGAGAGGTGCTCTTCCCATGGGAGAGAGCAAAGTCCAACTCATTTTTGGTTATGTAGTCAATGAATCTGTCCTCTTCCATTGTTCTTGCACAGGATAATTCTATGTTCATCATTCTTTCAAAGTCAAGATTTCTTAATCGTTGTTGAATATCGCAAGGAAGGTTTTCAAAGGAAGATGTCTTAGAGTATTGTAAGAGAAGTTCTTCAGCAAGAGTTTGGGAATCATTTGTTTGTGACACACTGATGTTTTTGCCAACCAGAGCATTAATTGACTGCCAGATTTTAGAACTACTCGTATGAGCATTGATAGACTGTAGGAAGTTTTGAAATTGCTTAATTCGGAGAGAGATTGTGTGATATTCCTTGCTAGTATTAAAAATTATTGATTTTTTCTTCCTATTCGTAATAGAAGAAAAAAATATATATTTAAAAAAAGAATATTATTTTGTACATTGTGACTGCATGCACAC
Organism: Halocaridina rubra; assembly: GCA_037179515.1. Taxonomy (NCBI): domain Eukaryota; kingdom Metazoa; phylum Arthropoda; class Malacostraca; order Decapoda; family Atyidae; genus Halocaridina; species Halocaridina rubra. Next base: position 122,718 of record JAXCGZ010018920.1, read on the forward strand.
ATATACAAACATATGGATATATGCACATATACATACTCACATGTCCACGTTCCTAGAAAAAAATGAAATAGGATTGAGTAGGCTAGTATTTTCGATATAAGAAAATCATTGATAAAACTCTGGTTATTGATTTTATTTTTTCAAATCGGAAATATTCCACAGCTCAGTTCTGCTTCATATTCCTTCGAGGTCAATATATATTCATTTATGTCGCGAAGAATTTTTTTTTTTTCTGCATATGAGTTGCAGGATGGATACTTATGCCCTTACTGGAGCCTATTCCTTTACCTATTGCCTGCGGTACAGTACTCACCAAGTCTTATGAAATGCCAGAATTGCCACTTGAGAAACTTCACTTATCCCAAGTGAACCGTTGCACAAACTTGCTTGAAACATTCATACAGGAACATCCCGGCCCGGACGGGAATAACTACTATAAAAAAATAATAATAAAAATAATAAGAAGCTCTGGTACATCGTGTTACTCAAGACATTGTTGAAATGAATATTGATTAGTCTCAAAAGGGCCCCAAGGATGTAATTTCTCACCCATAAAAGTGATTAATTATCAATGCACAAGCAATACATCAACACCGAATATTCTCGGATATTCGTTATATATGTCTTATTATCCCTTCACATTTGACAAGTCACAATACTCCCCATCTCTGTTTCCCTTTATGTTTTCTTCGTGCCCAGGCTTGATAAGGGTAGATTATTATTATTTGTTTTTGCCTGTCCTGGTGTCACAATCATAAAAAAAAAGAAAAAATATAGCATTATACTTTCTCCCAGTGTAATGACGCCGTTAAAGAGCAGTATTGCTATTTAATTGAGGTGGAGTACACATGGGTAATTACTGAAAAGATATCAATATATATTCGGGAGAGCTCATGCACTCTCTCTTCCTAAGTTACTTTAAAACTGAGAAGTAGCTACATGGAGGGTGGGCGGGACCTTAATGAAGTGTCCTGTGGGTATACAGATGAGTTGAAAGACAAAGCGGAAAACTTTAATAACTATTTTGCTAACGTTGATAAAAATACATATGAGAAAGCACAAGAAAACATCAATTCAATGAATATGAGTAATTACTTAAATGTTAATTCTTCCAATGTAAACAAAAGAGAGGACTTCAAGAAAAATCCTATCGATTGTGCTACCCTAATTCTTACCATAAAGAGCCTAAGAAACTCTGGCTCCTATGGTCCAGATGGTATACCATTTCAATTCATCAAAGATGCTCTACCCATGATTATATCTCATATTCTAACTATTATGAACACTTCATTGTTACTAAAAAGTTTCCTGACTCTTGGAAAAAATCACATGTAATACCTCTGCATAAAAAGGGGGACAAAGAAGATGTGACAAACTATCGTCCCATTTCCCTACTACCCATTTTCTCTAAAATATTAGAAAAAATTGTTGCATACCAATTTATGTCATATTTAGAGTCAAATGGACTATTAGCTATTAACCAACATGGTTTCAGACCGAAACTCTCGACGGAAACTGCACTGCTCAAAGTTACGAATAGTATCTATAATGATATATTTTCCGGTTTTACGTCACGGACTCCCTTATCAACCAAGGGCTAGGACGGTTGCCTTCTTGCGAAGGACTTGGTTTGGCAGATGTAATCCTTACGCTGAGTGCATGCCTTTGCTAACCTCAGACCGTGACGGGGCGCGAACCCTCGACCTGACGACTCAGAGTCGGAGATATAGATATGTAAAAAATCTCTCTGCTTGTATTATTAGACTTATCAAAGCCATCGACAGTGTAAACCATGAAATTCTTATAAGTAAATGTACTAACACAAATATTGATCCGAGCTGGTTTAGAGAGTATCTATCTAATCTCAGTCTATACGTCTTAACAACATTATCTCTATGCCAAAAAATGCATCAGTTAGTGTTCAACAGGGATCAGTACTTGGGCCTATCCTCTTCTCCATTTCCGTAAATGATCTATCTTCTTTCATTTCTGACTGTTTAGTTGTACAATATGCAGATGGCACTCAACTATCCTTAGTGGTGATATTAATAATCTCCCAGAGCTAACCTTAAGAGCAGAAAAAACACTGTCAAAAATTAAAATATATTTTCAAGAAATTTGGCTGTTAATTAACGAAAGTAAAACACAATGCATGTTTATTGGTTCAAGGTTCCATATAGCACAAATTCCAGAAAACACAACAATTAACTTTTGCGGCAGTATTATTATATCTAGCAAAACAGTCGAAAACCTAGGAATTCACTTTGATAACTACATGTAGTTTGATTCCCATATAGATAAAGTATGCAAAAAGGTTACAGGAACATTAATATACTGATCACGTATAAAAGACAATTTTGAGACTACCACTCGAATAACTGTTGTTGAATTTCTAGCCCTAAGTCACAGTAATTACTGCACAACTGTTTAGGAAGCTACCACTAAGACTCATATAAACAGATCACAGAAGCTTATTAATTTTGCAGCTCGAGTTGCCCTGGGAGGAATAAGAAAATATGACCACATCGCACCAGCTCTCAATAAACTTTGGTGGCTGCGGGCAGAAAACAAAGTCGCTTATGCTATTTATGTCTTTGTATACAAAATATTAAACCATCATTATCCTAGCTGGCTATTTGATTTAAAAACAGTCAGGGATATAAGGGAAACCAACACAAGACAGAGCAGTGAGCTCTTTATTCAGAAAACAAACACAGAAGCAGGTTCGAAGATGATCACTATTAAAGAGCTAACACTCTGGAACAATATTCCAGAGCATCTTAAAAATGCATCCTCCTTCACAGCTTTCAAAGGCAAACTATAAAGTTTTCTTTTGGACAAATAGTTGCCGCTCACACATAAACTAAACTTAATGATTTAATGCAATTTCCCATAACACTAACCTCTCTATATGTTAACTGATATCGACTTCTCTGTTTTCTAAGTTAAGAACTAATTATTCTCATTGTAAGGAAAACAAATATGGTGATGGTGCCGATAATAGCGATGCTGTATCGAGTGTTATTATTACTACTTTATTATTAACATTATTGTTAACATTTTTATTACAGCATTATTTTTTTCTAGGAAAGCTACTTTTGATTTAACTGTATGTATTACCCACTCACTTATTAGTTCAGTTATATATCTACTTATAAGTTACTTTTACTTTTAGAAGAATAACCATTGTACAAAAATGAAAATTAATATATATTTTTTTTTTCTTTCACTAGTTTACTTGGTGATTAATAATTGACATAATGCTTCAGTAAGAATAAACGATAGCCTTTAACAATTATTCGAGAGTTGTAAGTGCCCTCTTAAATTACACTTTAGTTAAAGTGCGTTAGTATGAAAAAAGGGTTTTTTATCAAGGTCTTCGCAAATTCAGTATAGTAAATAATTTTCATCAACTACCTCTTAATTTACCATGGGTCGCGCAAGGTTTAATTTTTTTTTTTTTTTTTTTTTTGTGATATTCATCGGGGCCTCAGTAATTTCAAGACTAAAAATGCAGCAGTTTCTCTCCCTGTGCTACAGTTTAAGATTTTAAAGTAGTGAGTTTGAGGAGGTGGAAACTTATGAGTGAAAATCATCCTACACCACAATAAGGGTGGATGAACTTCAACACTTATTCAATAGTTGTCGAGTTGCTCTCTGCTAAAGCCACGTCCGGAGGAAAGAGTTACAATTTGTGGAGATACTAGCGGAGGCATTCCTCACCGATGGCTAGATAGGCTCTCTCTCTCTCTCTCTCTCTCTCTCTCTCTCTCTCTCTCTCTCTCTCTCTCTCTCTCTCTCTCTCTCTCTCTCTCTCTCTCTCTCACTATCTATCTATCTATCTATCTATCTATCTATCTATCTATCTATCTATCTATCTATCTTTCTTTCTTCTTATCTCGTGCTTAGATGAAAGCGCCGAGAATATTAGGGGCTGGGACTCTGTGCTGTATTCACTCATAAAAGGCTGCAAAACCATCATCAGATATTATGACCTTAAGGAATCGCTAATTAAGAGAATAAAGAACTTTTAGCAGGTATCAAGAGTTATCCTCTCTCTCTCTCTCTCTCTCTCTCTCTCTCTCTCTCTCTCTCTCTCTCTCTCTCTCTCTCTCTCTCTCACTATCTATCTATCTATCTATCTATCTATCTATCTATCTATCTATCTATCTATCTATCTTTCTTTCTTCTTATCTCGTGCTTAGATGAAAGCGCCGAGAATATTAGGGGCTGGGACTCTGTGCTGTATTCACTCATAAAAGGCTGCAAAACCATCATCAGATATTATGACCTTAAGGAATCGCTAATTAAGAGAATAAAGAACTTTTAGCAGGTATCAAGAGTTATCCTCTCTCTCTCTCTCTCTCTCTCTCTCTCTCTCTCTCTCTCCTCTCTCTCTCTCTCTCTCTCTCTCTCTCTCTCTCTCTCTCTCTCTCTCTCTCTCTCTCTCTCTCTCTCTCTCTCTTATGTATGATCAGTCAAAGGATAATTCAGAAATTGCATACTGACTGTATTATCTGAGGACAGCAAAAGTTACTTCGTGCTATATATGTTACAAACACGAAAACACTCCAGAGTGACCGCTTATTACAGAATAAAAATACTGTACGAGTTTGATAAAAAAAAAAAAAAAAAAAAAAAAAAAAAAAATATATATATATATATATATATATATATATATATATATATATATATATATATATATATATATATATATATATATATATAGTTATAAGTTTTGTCCCGTAGTATCAGAACTTCCATGCTTGAGAGAGAGAGAGAGAGAGAGAGAGAGAGAGAGAGAGAGAGAGAGAGAGAGAGAGAGAGAGAGAGAGAGAGAGACTTCACTATGTGGGAACTGGAAAGAAAGCAGCAATCTGGACTGGTTCTAGAAATGCTTCAATAAGACGGCACGTTAATTGGCGGTAAAATGCAACACATATGCAAGAGAAATAACCGTCTCTTTTGTTCCCAAAGTCACGTTAAGAATACAGAATTAGCAGTCTTTATCGGTACAATTCGATGAGGAGTATGTGGTTTGCTTCATTTTTGCTCTCATACCTAGTCACTTAGAAGTGAGAAGAGTAGAAATTTTCATTGTGAGGGTTTGCACAAAATCATTCCTCAGTTCGAAAGGATTAATAAACTTCAAAACATTTCCAGTAGTTAAAGTCACGTTTAAAAAATGCAAAAATTTATAATTTTGAGGTAAGGGACTTTGTGAAATGATCATTAACTTATAAAGGGTGAATAATCTTCAACGTGAAAAGGTGAAGAATCTTTATCTCTTAAAATAATTTCAGATTAATCCCTCATTTTGAGTTTGAAAATCATATCATTAAATCCCTCACCTCAAAAAAAAAAAAAGATAAATTTTGTATATCTGAAAGAGGTTTCTTCATTAATGTATCCGTATGCCTTGCATGTGTTTATTTGATTATTATTGATGCCTATATAGCTGGGATTTGCTCTAAGTGCGAAAAGCGAACGAGTGATGCTAGGAGATGTAATATAAAAAAAAAATTCAGAAAGAATGCGTTCATTCCTAGTATAGCAGTTAGCTGTAATGTTGCTTCTTCTTTAGACCTTCAGTGTTGTAGTTGTTAGCGCCTTTTCACAGTAATTGTGTATTCGGTTCGAGTCCCGGTCAGGAGTAAAATATGATTCATATATATATATATATATATATATATATATATATATATATATATATATATATATATATATATATATATATATATATATATATATGTTCCGGTCCCGGTTTTACGTCACGGACTCCCTTATCAACCAAGGGCTAGGACGGTTGCCTTCTTGCGAAGGACTTGTTTTGGCAGATGTAATCCTTACGCTGAGTGCATGCCTTTGCTAACCTCAGACCATGACGGGGCGCGAACCTCGACCTGACGCCTCAGAGTCGGAGACGCTACCGACTGAGCCACGGCGACTACATATATTTATATATATTATATATATATATATATATATATATATATATATAATATATATATATATATATATATATATATATATATATATATATATATATATATATATATATATATATATATATATATATATATATATATATATATATATATATATATATATATATATATATATATATGTTTAAGGGAAGAGTGTTGGAAGCGATAAGGTTACATGAGGATGTACAAGAATGGTGGACAGAGAATAGTAAGGTGATTTTGAGGGTTGGTGAGGAGGTACTTGGAAAGTCATCAGGAATGAAACCTCCAAATGATAAAGAGTCATTGTGGTGAAATGAGGAAGTGCAAGAATGGGTGAAGAACAAGAAAGAAGCTAAGAAAAAGGCAGATTTATCAGGCCTGGAGCAGGATAAAGAAGAGTACAAGCAGGCAAAGAAGGAGGCAAGGAGAGCAGTAGCAAAAGCAAAGGCAGAGACACTGAATGAAGTCTATGAATAGCTGGAAACACCAGAAGAAAAGAAGAAAATAGGGCGAATTGCCATGGCCCGAGATGCTGCATCCAAGGACTTGACCCAAGTAAGACAAATAAAGGATAATCATGGAGTAGTTCTAGCAGAAGAGGATGAAATAAAAAGCAGATGGAAACTTATTTTGAAGGATTACTAAATGAAGAGAACCCAAGAGCAGTATTTGAAGATGGACTTCCAAATGAAGCAGTTACAACAACAATGGCTAGAAGAGAGGTAGAGCTGGCAGTAAGGAAAATGAAAAATGGAAAGGCAGCATGACCTGATAAGATGCCAGTGGAGGTATGGAAGAGTCTTGGAGTGGAAGGCATTGATATATTGTGGGACTTAATGCACAAGATCTTTAGTCAGGAAAAGATGCCAGAGGAGTGGAGAGGAAGCCTAATCATCCCAATCTATAAAGGGAAGGGAGACATTCAGGAGTGTGGAAACTATAGAGGTATAAAGTTGTTAAGTCATGCTATGAAGATATGAGAGAAGATCACAGAGAGGAGATTCAGAGAGGTAACGACAATTGGGGATGAACAGTTTGGCTTCATGCCTGGAAGAGGGACAGTGGATGCCATATTTGCCTTGAGACAAATGATGTAAAAGCATAGGGAGAAACAGAAAGGACTGCATATGGTCTTTATTGACCTGGAAAATGCATATGATCGAGTACCACGTCAAGAGGTGTGGAGATGTATTAGAGAAAAAGGAGTACCGAGAAATATGTAAGAATCATCCAAGATATGTATGAGAGGGCAGAGGCAAATGTTAAGAGCAGTGTGGGCTTGAAGAAAAGTCTCTCAGTAAATGTTGGTCTGCA
>JAXCGZ010018920.1:150000-157500 GCA_037179515.1 Halocaridina rubra
ACAATGGAGAAGACTTTTTTTCTCATATGTTGTACGTGTCTCTTCATGTTTGATCATATTTTCGTTACTAATGATTAAACTGCAATATTTGTAAATGAAATTCTATGTTAATTCATGCAAAGAAAACGTAATGCATGAATTTGAGAATAAAAAAGCTAATGTGTGCAATATATTTTAGCTACGTTTCGCGACAATCTAATTTGCTGATCAAGGAGATGCTGTAGACACCATCGATAGATGAAGAGAATTTGGCGACTCTAAAATAACCTCGAACAAATGTATTATAAGTCTCCGGGGAAGAATGATAGAGCGAGGCTTTGTTTATGAACTGATGAATAAAGTATATAATTATATTGTATTACCATATGACACAACTAGCTCATTTAGTCATAATGCCAACGTTATGCTAAGTTTAGACGATGTTCGGGCAATCATGATTTTGGTTATATCATATCTAAAATTACGATTGCCAATACCGCCTCTCTTGAAATACGCAAAAGTTAGTTTTCCACAATAACAGAATAGTTTCAAGTTCAGATGACCCTCTTCTAGTTCAGTGGAGCTGTTTGCAGTATAATCTATCTATCTCTATATGCAATAGCCATATTCCCACTTATAAGGGGGGAGGCTGAGTCAAAGCAAATTATTTTCACTATGCGGGATAAATACAGAGAAGGAGATTCCCAGTCCCCTCGCTTTGCCCCATTTTGTCGACTTTTGCGACATGCAGGGTAAAACGGAGGAAATAGTCTTACCCCCCTCCCTGAGGGGGGAAATGTACGTAATAACGTTCCATTTTTTAATACAATAAAGCTATCTAAAATATCTCTTTACATAGCTGTAATTCCTTGACTCAGCCACTCACCTTATAAGGGGAAAATGGCTTATATACATAGTTAGAGAGAAATGCTACATTATCCTGGTGCAAAATAAATGATTTACCAGAGACCAAATTTATTCCTCTTTGTTTGTTTGTTTATAGATGGCAAGTTTACAGACGTTGAAAAAACTAACAAAAAATGGTTGAATTAATCCCCTTCTTGTTCCCCGAACAAGAAATAACGTTTTCAATATCGATATAAATCTTATTAATAGCTTGGTCTATATGCTGTAATATTTTTCAAGAATGCTCCTATATAAGAGATATAATAACTTACTTGGCCTAAAGGATTACTTAAATCCATATAAGAACAAAAAGTTTCGATTGAGAATAGTATTAAATTATATGGAAAATTCCCAACAAGTTACATTAATGCATATTTTTCTTCTAATACATCGCCAGCTATTAACTGCTTGAACATAATGTTTTTCTATGTAGATGACGCAAGAAATCACAAAATATGTTTTGCCAACAGGAGTTATATGTCACATTACTCCATGCACATTACTTGTTACATAAGAAAGATTTAGCAATCAGTCCATATATTCTAAACAAATAAACCTTAACCTTGCAGGATATTGTGCAATATAGTGGATGAAACAGACGTTATAATGCTTTCTGTATAGGACAGTGACTAGTATGCGGACGGGTGGCACCAGAACTCTTTTTTTTTTTTTTTTTTTTTTTTTTAAGAGTGTGACACCGGGGCAGGCAGAAACTGCCATCATCAACAAAGGCCCGGGCACGAGAAAATACCAAGACGAAGGAAAAGAAAAAGGTTAAGGGCAAGGCAGAGATGAGGTAATGTCACACAAAGGAAAACGACTGACAGAAAAAACAGTCAAAGTAAAGAGGACCCAGAGATATGGACGACTAGGCTCTGAGATGACGATAGATCTCCTTTTTGAAGGATGAAAGGTCATAAGAATTAGGAAAGACAGAAGGAGGAAGAGAGTTCCAGAGTCTGGAGGTAGATGGGAAGAAGCAGTCGCTGCACCGACCAATCCGCGAGCTACAAATCTCCACACAGTACCTGTGAGATGAGGCCGCTTGACGAGTGTTACGCGGCCTCGGCAGTGGAGGAGGGATGCAATTCGCCAACTCATCAGAGCAGTGATGGAAGTAGTAGCGATAGAAAAGCGTTAGGGAAGATACCTTACCGCGAAGAGAGAGAGAATCCAGGTTACAAGTAAGAGAAGGATCATTAATGAGTCTGGCTGCCTTAGATTCAACCTTATCAAGAAGATAAGTAAAGGAAGAAGCACCCCAGATGTGTGAGCAGTATTCTAAGCAGGGGCGGATAAGACCTTTATAAATTTTAAGTAACTGCAATGAGGAAAAGTAATAACGAAAACGAAACAAAACCCCCAATTTTTTGGATGAAGATTTAGAAATTTGGATTATGTGATTCCTCCAAGACAAGTTAGAGGCTATATGGATTCCTATTACTCTCTCTTGATATTATTACTCGCATTTACCCTTCGATGAAGCATACATTTATTATCTTCTTCTGAACGGATATTGATTTGGCATCTTGGAACTTTTGCCTTCATCATTTATGACAGATAATATATAGGCAACATCATACACAGTGAATAAAAAGAAACTTAATGAACTGAAAAAAGTAATCGACTTTAATGACCTCGAGGGTAAGTAAGCTAAAGAAACTTATGGATATGATATTTACAATGCCATAAATACGCAATATCATACAAAGTGAAAAAGAAAAAAAACTTCACGAACTACAAAAAGTAATCGATCTGAACTGACTTTGAGAATAAGCCAATAAGAAAGAATTTTCAGAGGTATTAATAGTATGCTACACAGGCTACGTAGCTTCAAAACATCTTAATGGTAGCTGCAAGGGGATATATTTAGACGAGAATAACATCAGTATGTTAATAAATATATCTTAACTGAGAGAGTATGTTAGAACCCATAGAAAGGATTTAGAAAAAGCAGCAAGGTTTAATGGTTTTGCCTTGACCAATATGTGAGAGTGCACACAGTAGCTAGAAAGAAGTTTGTTATGGGATTTACTTCCTGTCTCTAGTTTCCACACCATTGCCTTTTCTTACCTGGCATCAACAAAACCTTTTCTGCTTTTGTTGTCACGTGTTTGGGAAAAAAAAGAAAGGAACATGACACATACAATGAACAACAAAGATGAAGTGAATCCCCTATAGAAAATCGCTGCAAAATGTATTGTATAATATTAATTCAGTAGATCACTTACCATTATATATATATATATATATATATATATATATATATATATATATATATATATATATATATATATATATATATATATATATATACATATATATATATATATATATATATATATATATATATATATATATATATATATATATATATATATATGAATATATATATATATATATATATATATATATATATATATATATATATATATATATATATATATATATATATATATATATATACATATATATATATATATATATATATATATATATATATATATATATATATATATATATATATATATATATATATATATATATATATATATATATATATATATATATATATATATATATATATATATATATATATATATATATATATATATATATATATATATATATATATATATATATATATATATATATATATATATATATATATATATATATATATATATATATATATATATATATATATATATATATATATATATATATATATATATATATAATATATATATATATATACACAACTCCTGATGAGGTTACTAAAGCACAGACAAAAACAAATTGCTACCCTACATTGGCAATCATTAATTGTTTTCCAATTATTATATATGTAACTTTGTATTTAGTGCTTAAACGCCAATAAGCTACTGAAGAAATGTGATCCACATTCTCTGCCTTCACTATTTCGATAAAGGAAATTATATATTCCAATTTGTAAATAACAATTTCTCTTCATCTGTCATTTATTTGCACTTATATTCCATATTAAATAGATATGTTCCACACACACACCCCCCAAAAAAATAAATAACAGTGAATGATAAGTGAAATTATGAGTGTTAATAATTTTTTGCATATGTGTATGAGCGAGTGTACGTCCGTCTTTGTGTACGCGTGTATTAGTAATGTTCGTGAGCTGAGTGTGTGAAGGAACAGTGCGAGGCTTTGCATCGTAAGTTCTCATTAGCACACTTCGCTGAATGTTTACTTTTGACACCTTGAAGGCCTCCACTTCCACTCAGGCGTCTGTCTCTTCCTTCATTCCATGGCCGAGAGGATCGCCTCTCCTCAGACAATTGTGTTTATTGTTCTCACCTTCGCCTCGCTAAAAGAATAGTAAAGCGCCCATACCAAACAACAGTTCTCCTCTTTCTTTTTTATTATACTCACATATCAATATCGACTCCATAATCTGTTCACTTTTCTCCATATAAATTCTGTTGTCTTTTAGAGTTATCTCTTATCTTAGCAAAACATTAGAACTGAATCTCTCTCAGCTTTATATATATATATATATATATATATATATATATATATATATATATATATATATATATATATATATATATATATATATATATATATATATATATATATATATAGATATATATATATATATATATATATATATATATATATATATATATATATATATATATATATATATATATATATATATATATATATATATATATATATATATATATATATATATATATATATATATATATATATATATATATATATATATATATATATATATATATATATATATATATATATATATATATATATATATATATATATATATATATATATATATATATATATATATATATATATATATATATATATATATATATATATATATATATATATATATATATATATATATATATATATATATATATATATATATATATATATATATATATATATATTTATAAGTATACATATATATATATATATATATATATATATATATATATATATATATATATATATATATATATATATATATATATATATATATATATATATATATATATATATATATATATATATATATATATATATATATATATATATATATATATATATATATATATATATATATATATATATATATATATATATATATATATATATATATATATATATATATATATATATATATATATATATATATATATATATATATATATATATATATATATATATATATATATATATATATATATATATATATATATATATATATATATATATATATATATATATATATCTATATGGATATGTATTTATATATATGTATATATATATATATATATATATATATATATATATATATATATATATATATATATATATATATATATATATATATATATATATATATATATATATATATATATATATATATATATATATATATATATATATATATATATATATATATATATATATATATATATATATATATATATATATCTATATATATATATATATATATATATATATATATATATATATATATATATATATATATATATATATATATATATATATATATATATATATATATATATATATATATATATATATATATATATATATATATATATATATATATATATATATATATATATATATATATATATATATATATATATATATATATATATATATATATATATATATATATATATATATATATATATATATATATATATATATATATATATATATATATATATATATATATATATATATATATATATATATATATATATATATATATATATATATATATATATATATATATATATATATATATATATAAATATATATATATATATATATATATATATATATATATATATATATATATATATATATATATATATATATATATATATATATATATATATATATATATATATATATATATATATATATATATATATATATATACATATATATATATATATATATATATATATATATATATATATATATATATATATATATATATATATATATATATATATATATATATATGTATATATATATATATATATATATATTTATATATATATATATATATATATATATATATATATATATATATATATATATATATATATATATATATATATATATATATATATATATATATATATATATATATATATATATATATATATATATATATATATATATATATCAATATATATATATATATATATATATATATATATATATATATATATATATATATATATATATATATATATATATATATATATATATATATATATATATATATATATATATATATATATATATATATATATATATATACTACTGCTTTCGGTCCCGCAACCCTAATCGGGTAGCTGTAAAAGTTGCCGAGATCATGACCGCGGGAATGGAGGCGTACATCCCCTCTTCTACAAAAACTTTCTCTCCCCCTAAACCTTGGTTTGACCGTGCCTGCTCCATGGCTATCCAGGCTAGGAATCAGGCTCACCGATCTTACCAAGCCTCTCCTTCCGATTTAACTCGCTCTGCTTTTATTATAGCTAGGAATCGCTGTACAGCTCAGATTCGAAGGTCTAAGGCTTCCTTTATAAGAAGGAAAGTTGATGACCTTAACTCCTCTCCCACTGACAAATGCTTCTGGTCCTTAGCCAAAAACCTCTCCAAAAACTTCTGTAACTCAAGCTTTCCCCCTCTCATTCGTTCTGATGGTTCTATAGCTTGCTCTCCCACTGACAAAGCCACTCTCTTTGGCTCTCATTTTTCTGCCAACTCTTCTATCAACGATTCCAGCGCACCTATTCCTCAGTCTTTTCCCCTCTCTAACCCTATGCCCTCCCTTATCCTTTCTTCACGCAAAGTTCATAAGGTTCTTCGCTCACTAAAGACAAACAAGGCATCTGGTCCCGATGGTATCCCTGCAAGGTTCCTTAAGGAGTTTGCAGATGAACTGGCTCCCGTGCTTTGCCGTCTTTTTCGCCTCATTCTGTCAACCAGTATCTATCCTTCATCTTGGAAGCATGCTCTAGTTCAACCTGTTCCTAAGAAGGGTGACCGCTCTATTCCTTCTAACTACCGACCTATTGCTCTAACCTCCTCTATTGCTAAAGTTTTCGAAACTTTGCTCAATGCTCACTTCTTGAAACGCCTTGAATCTAACTCACTTATCTCCGATCACCAGTACGGCTTCCGCAAGGCAAGATCCACTGGTGATCTGTCCTATCTTACTCATGTATGGTCATCTTCTCTGAGGAACTATGGGGAATCCTTTGTCGTCGCCCTTGATATCTCTAAGGCTTTTGACAGAGTCTGGCACAAGGCTCTGTTGGCCAAACTCCCTGCCTACGGATTTACCCCTTCTTTCTGTTCTCTGATTTCCAGTTTTCTCACTGACCGTTCTATATCTGTAGTTGTTGATGGCACGACATCTAGCCCTTTCTCTGTGTCCAGTGGTGTTCCACAGGGCTCTGTTCTTTCACCTACTCTCTTCCTTCTCTTCATCAATGATCTTCTACAGTCCCCATCTTCCTCTCTTCTTCATGCCTTTGCCGATGA
>JAXCGZ010018920.1:162500-167500 GCA_037179515.1 Halocaridina rubra
ATTCTTACGAAGCTTCAAACTATGACCTCTGGTTCTAGAGCCAGCCATATCAAAATATCGATCCCTATTCACTCTATCATAACCATGAAGGAATTTAAAGACTGTCACCATATCCCCCCTCACTCTTCTAGCTTCGAGTGTTGGTAAATCTAATTCCTTCAGCCTCTCATCATAACTGAGATTATGTATTTCTGGCACCAGTTTCGTGGCATGTCTTTGAACTTTTTCAAGCTTAGCAATGTGTTTTTTCAAGCGCGGATTCCAAAAGGGGGCTGTATATTCGAGTTTTGGCCTCACATAGGTTACATAAATATTTTTGAACATTTCCTTGTCCATGTGCCTGAAGACTACCCTTACATTTGATAAGAAGGCATATGCTGCCCTTACTATGCTATTTATATGTATTTCTGGAGACAAATCTGCCAGTATGTTTACTCCTAGATCTCTCTCATTTTCTGGCTCTTGAAGTTGTACTTCAGCGACCGAGTAGTCAAGCTTGGGCCTTCTTGCACTTGTACCCATTTTCATTACCTTACATTTTGAAGTACTGAATTTCATTAGCCACTTTTCTGGCCACTCATGGAGACTATATAGATCTTCGTGAAGTTCTCTACCATTGTTCTCGCTTCCTACTTTCTTCACAATCTTTGCATCACCTGCACACATATTCATGAATGAATTTACAGACTCTGGTAGGTCATTTACATATACAAGGAACAAAAGTGGCCCTAAAACTGAACCCTGTGGAACTCCACAACTAACTCTTCTCCATTCAGACACTGAGTGTCTTACCCTAACCCTCTGTTCCCTTCCTTCTAAGTAAGTTTTTATCCATTCCAAGACATTTCCACCTATTCTAGCCATTGCTTGCAGCCTCCTAATAAGTCTCCCATGTGCAACAGTGTCAAACGCTTTCTGGAAGTCTAGGAATATCCAATCTGCCCAGCCTTCTCTTTCCTGTAAGATTCGGCTTACCTCATCATAAAATTCTAATAGGTTTGTTACTATTGATCTACCTTCTCTGAAGCCATGTTGCCTCACTAACAAAAAGTTGAAGGATTCCAAGTGAAGAGATATGTTTCCTTAGTATTTTCTCCATAACTTTGCAAATTATGCTGGTCAAGAAAACTGGTTTATAGTTCAGAGCCGTATCCCTCCTTCCCTTTTTGAAGATAGGTATCATGTTTGCTTGTTTCCAGTATCTTGGAATCTCCCCTGACTCCAGTGACTTTTTATATATGATAGTGCCACTGATATTGAGTTTGCGCATTTTTCAAATACATGGGGGGGTATATCATCAGGACGTGTAGCGTAATGAACATCTAACTCCATCAGCACTTTGCATACCTCCGTGGCTGTAAGGTTGATGTTCTCTAATACCGGCCCTTGAGCTTCTATCTCTGCAATCCGAGGGGGTGGGGTATTTTCCACTGTAAATACCGACTGAAACTCCTTGTTCAATTCTTTGCAGATCTCTTCATCCGTCTCAGTGATGCTTCCATCCGCTCTCTTAAGCTTTTACCTTCAGTTTTCCTCTGATAAAGCTGTGGAAAAGCTTGGGATTTTCTTTAGCCTTCCTGGTGATGTCCCTCTCATAGTCTCTCTCTGCCTCTCTTCTTTTACTTAGGTAATCATTTTTTACTCTTTTGTAGGTTTGCCAGGCATTTATGTTTTTTCTCCTCCTATACCTTTTCCAGCATTTGTCTCTCCACTCCTTAGCTCTTTTACACTCATTATCGAACCATTTCTCTCTGGCATGAATTACACCTACTTTGGTGACAGGTATGCAGCAATCTACTATCTTCCCATATTTCCCACAAAAGATGTTATACATTTCCTGTACAGATTTGTTGTAAAATAAGGTTCTCCAGTCAATAACTGCAAAAAGCTCATTCATTTTGATGTAATCTCCTTTCGAATAGTTCCTCCTCATGTCCTGTCCTCAGTGGCTCTACTCTCAGGCAGAATATCTCATTGATATACTCCATCAACAACACACAGTGGTCACTCTTTCCAATTGGTGGTTCATACTCAATTTTTTCAATATCCAACACATTATCTGTGAATACTAGATCAAGTAGTGATGGCTCATCCCCAACCCTGGCCCTCGTTGGTTCCATTACATGTTGGAGTAGGAAATTCCCTTGTACGCAATCTAGGAATCTTGCCCCGAATGAGTCCTCACCACTGTGTGGGTCAAGATTTATCCAATCTATCTCTTTATGATTAAAATCTCCCATAATCAAAATCCTACATTTTCTCTCCCGTGCCATGTTAACAACTGAGTTTATGACTTCAATAATATCTATATGACTTTCCTCATAAAACTTCTAGTCTATTCTGGTTCCTTGGTGGGTTATATACAACAGTTATTATAATGCTCTCTGACCCAGTATTTATGCGAGCAACAAGAAATTCCTTGAACTCACTTTCTATAGCCAAGTTTATTTCTTCAACTTGAATCCTTTCACTTATGAGCAGTGCTATCCCTCCACCAGTCCTCTCAGATCTTTCAACCCTTAATATTCTGAAGTCCTTAGGAAAAACTGTAACACTGTATATGTCCTCACTCAACTTAGTCTCTGTAATTGCTACTATATCTGCCTGACTGTTGTGAATCCTATCTTTTAATTCTACTGCCTTACCAGCTAATCCATCAGCATTTGTGCATAACAATCTTAATGAGGCCTCATCCCCTGATCTTCTGCCATTAGCTTCTTTATCTCCCCTTTGTCTGGAAAATCTCTGAAATGAAAATTTTTCTTCACTTCTTCATTTCTTTCCTTATTTAACCTTCTTGCCTCTTGCAACAAGTTTTTTATCTTTCCCATCTCTTCCTGTGTTCTGTATCTTCTAATGAACACTTCTTTGAATTCTTGAAGGTCTTTTATACTTTTTTTCTCATCAATATTTCCCTACATGTTTCCCCTCTCTTAAACGTTACTTTTG
Source organism: Halocaridina rubra (assembly GCA_037179515.1). Classification (NCBI taxonomy): domain Eukaryota; kingdom Metazoa; phylum Arthropoda; class Malacostraca; order Decapoda; family Atyidae; genus Halocaridina; species Halocaridina rubra. The sequence continues at coordinate 165,450 of JAXCGZ010018920.1, forward strand.
TTGGTCTATGCTTTCCTTCCCTCGAATATTTGCCTAGTTGGTGAATGTTTACAATATCCTCAAGACCACAAACTACTCCAAGCTTTCTTATCAGATCTCTAGCTTTATTTTCTTCAAGTCTTCCCTGCCATGTTGGCTCCTGGGATTCGCTTATGCCTGAGATTTCCACTGTCTTCTCTTTATCAAGTGAATGTTTAATCAGTGGATTTGCTATTTCCATAACAACGTCTTCCATTTTTTTCGATTACTGTCTCTTTATAGTCAAGTGTTTGTATGTTTTCCAGTGCCACCACCTTTACAGCCTCTATTACCGCCACATTCCCCTTTAGTGCTTCAGCAAAGGATGTTTTCATGGCATTATGTTCCATATTCAGCTCCTGGAACTCTTTTCTAAACTGTTCAATGTTTTCCTTAATCTGGACATTCCAAGCTGCAATCTCGTCTCTCTCAGAAGAGAGCAAGTGAACTAATATCTAATTCGTTTAGGTTGTCATTCAGCTGTTTATTGTTATCTTCTAGTTTAGAAATTCTGGATTCCAATTCACTCTTTTCCCCTTCTAGCTTCTTTATTCGTTTTTCTAGTTCTTTTCTCTCCTGCCCTTGTGCTTTATTTGCTTCCTCCGAAAAACTTATTTCCTCTCTGAGTGTGTGTGTGTGTGTGTGTGTGTGTGTGTGTGTGTGTGTGTGTGTGTGTGTGTGTGTGTGTGTGTGTGTGTGTGTGTATGCGAGCTTAGTATGTTTCTAGTAAAGCTTAAGAAGGAAAAAATATGGAATATAATTTTTGCTGCTAGTGTTAATTCAACATGAATTTTGGCTCAATTCGAATAAATATGAACATAAATGCGAAGTATTATTAGTTAGGACTTGACTTGGCAATACTTGTGGCAGGAAAAGAAAATATATAAATTTGGCTTAAAGTGCAACAGAAAGATGACGAAAATTAATCATAATAGTTACTATAAATTCCATAGAGTTTATCTTTTTGTTTTCACTGTTTTAAATGCTTCTCGCACATTTCCTTTTGAAACATATCAACAAATGAGGCTTTAATGAAAATTATATTTTCTTGCATGTATGGCAACAGTGAGTTCTCTGTTAACATCGCAATCGAAAGTTGATTAAGATGTGTACTTTAGAAGGTGGTGGAAGTCGCGATTCCCCGATGCTGTGATATCTATTTTTATTGGCTTTTCAATGTTTTCTGTCGTTGGCCCAATATATTAAGCAGTTTAAACCTAGGATACCATATTGTTTGTTAGCTAGACACACAAATGGATTTCATAAACGCATCTGACGCGCTTCTGTGTATGGTTAGGATCCCCCCATGGGGGAAGTCGTGATTCCCCGATGCTGTGATATCTTTCTTATTGGCGTTTCAATGTTTTCTGACACTGGCCCTATTTCTTAAACAGTGTAAACCTAGGACACCATATTGTTAGTTAGCTAGACACACACAAATGGATTTCATAAACGCATCTGACGCGGTTCTGTGTATGGCTAGGATCCCCGCATGGGGGGATCCTAGCCATACACATAACCGTGTCAGATGTGTTTATGAAATCCATTTGTGTGTGTCTAGCTAACTAACAATATGGTATCCTAGATTTACACTGCTTAAGAAATCGGGCCAAAGACAGAAAACATTCAAACACCAATAGAAATAAATATCACAGAATCAGGGAATCGCGACTTCCCCCATGGGGGGATCCTAGCTATACACAGAACCGCGTCAGATGCATTTATGAAATCCACTTGTGTGTCTAGCTAACTAACAGTATGGTATGCTAGGTTTACACTATTTAAGAAATCGGGTCATTATTGTAGTTACGAGTGATAAATGTGTTTACTGGAGAGGAGGCTCTTTCCTATCTGTAAAAGTTTCTCTTTTTGTTAACTCGTGGTGAGTGTTACCTTTAATGTGCGGAAAAATGCATCACCTGCAGGTTGATTTTTAATCTCGGTGTCATTTTGAAATAACACCAACACACCATCCAAGTTATCTTATGTTTCTTTGACTTTTTTCTCTGCTATGAACCGTCATTTTATTTGAG
>JAXCGZ010018920.1:172500-185879 GCA_037179515.1 Halocaridina rubra
CCACCCCCTCAGATTGCAGTGATAGAAGCTCAAGGGCCAGTATTAGAGAACATCAACCTTACAGCCACAGAGGTATGCAAAGCGCTGATGGATTTAGATGTTCATAAAGCTACAGGTCCTGATGACATATCCCCTCATGTGCTTAAAAAATGCGCAAACACAATATCAGTGGCACTAAGTATCATATTTAAGGAGTCACTGGAGTCGGGGGAGATTCCAAGATGCTGGAAACAAGCAAATGTGATACCTATCTTCAAAAAGGGAAGGAGGGATACGGCTCTGAACTATAGACTAGTTTCCTTGACCAGCATAGTTTGCAAAGTTATGGAGAAACTACTTAGGAAACATATCTCTCTTCACTTGGAATCCTTCAACTTTTTGTCAGTGAGGCAACATGGATTCAGAGAAGGTAGATCAACAGTAACAAATTTATTAGAATTTTATGATGAGGTAAGCCAAATCTTACAGGAAAGAGAGGGCTGGGCAGATTGCATATTCCTAGACTTCCAGAAAGCGTTTGACACTGTTCCACATGGGAGACTTATTAGGAAGCTGCAATCAATGGCTAGAATAGGTGGAAATGTTTTGGAATGGATAAAAACTTACTTAGAAGGAAGGGAACAGAGGGTTAGAGTAAGACACTCAGTGTCTGAATGGAGAAGAGTTAGTAGTGGTGTCGCATGACTGAAGCCTTGCTGAAGTCAGAATCTGAAACTGTAACAAGTCATGAAGAGAAACGTGAGAGGCTAGAGGTCAAGGGCGAAATAGAATACTCTCCCAGTTGTTTATCTGGGTACTGTAAACAGATCCATAGGGCTTAGCGCCTGGCTGGATCCTTAGGGCTTAGCACCTGGCTGAACCCAGGTGCTTTAGCATAGGGCTTAGGCACCTGGCGCCAAGTGCCTCAAGAGTGTGGGAAAGACCCAGAATGTGGCCCCGCCTAAAATCACAAGTAACCCTATATGCCCTGGAGGGATATCCAATAGCCACGCTCTGACCTGGAACTTTTCCGTTCTATAGGCCAACTGAAATAGCCCATCCCACAAGAGGAGGGATCTCTCTTTGAACCTGAAGGCAATTGGCAGAAGTAGATTTAGCGACACGCCCTGCCTTTGGGGTATTTCAAGTATCCCCATGGCAGCCAGAAGGCAGTCAGAGAGCGACAGTTAGTCAGAATAGTACCAGGGGCACAAATAGATCATAGATTGTGATAGTCATAGGGTGGGGGCATTGAGGCGTCGAATGTGTTGTACTCTAGAATAAATTAAGATAAAGGAATCACTGCTTGTCCATTCTTACCTTGTACCGATCTGGTACTAATAATTATAATGTAGTGATAAACACACCGACAAATGGTGGCAGCGCAGTACGGATCATCACGCCTGGAAAACATACGAAGAAACTCTCATATCAGAAGAAACCAGTGCGAAGAAAAGAAAATAAGAATGGCAAACGCAGAAATCCAACATCTCCCAATTCAAGAAATGAGTGACGAGGCCAAACACCCGAGAATTCTCGAACTGAAGGAGCACGTGCGGCGCCTACAAACTCCTGCCGACGCCGCTCCGTCGAGAAGGAACTTGGTCGACGCCGACAGAGAAACCGACGCCTCAAACATCGACGAACAGCCTGCCGCTCTGAGCCCCGTGGTGACACAGGGAACGCAGCAGGACAAGCCCCCACCCCGTGCCCTGGTTGTAAAGACGCCTCGAGTCAAAAATTCACTTTTATACCTCGGCGGCGCAAATGTAAAAGACCTCGAATGTCTGTCCATAATTCCCGCGACCGACTTCCTGAAATACTTGGGTCTGCGGATGAGAAGTGACGAGTGGTCAAACAGAGAATATTATGAAACTTTTAATGAACTATTCCTAAGATATTTCTTAGTAAGCCGAAGTGTGACCGGAGCATTGAGTGAAAATGCTCATTACAAGAAGTATAAGTTGCCGGATCCGACCAAGAAGACGGCGATTCGTCGATTTTACTCGAGAGAAGAAGGAAAACCCCCTCCTTCCTTGCCTTCTGCCGAGAAGTTCTTCAGGACCACCGCCTTAAAATAGCTAAGTACTTGTGATCTGTATCCAGTGAGTAATGGGACAATTAGTAAAAGAAATTGAGGTCGGTGGACGCCGCCATTTTATCTTGTAGTTATGCTTTGACTCAGCCAACCCGCCTATGAGGGGTGTGGCGCCTATTAAGTTGATAAAAGTAGAATTTCTGTGCCCATTACTAACATGGATAATTTGTACTAATAGCTATAAGCAGTAATAAACTCAATTTTTTGTTATAATTTGAGTAATATAAAGAAATTGCGTTGGAAGTGTCTTCCATTTATTTGTATTAAAGCTTAGATTGAATTTTAAGAACGCGAATGTATCGATTTTAATTGAAAATTTAATATACGTGCAATCACTATCACAGTATATTAATTTCTTAAGCGTAAGAATTATAGTGAGAAATATACGTGCATCTGCTTTTAAGTTTTTCATAGACCACGTGTGATCTTCGAGAAAGGAATGCGGAAGTGACCAATCGATCTCCCAACCTCGTTATTATAAATATGTAGTAATTGGACTGATCTTTGATATTTAAAGTACGTGTAAAATCATTTTTATATAAATTTCTTAAAGCGTAAGAAATCGAGTGTTAAGATTGCGCCTGTTTTCAAGGTTCTTTCTTTTTTTGTTTGTTTTTTCTCCGCGGGAGTAATGTTTTAGTGAAAGAAAGACATAAATGACAGATCGTTCTTTTTGTGTTATTATGATGAAGAGATTAACATTACGATACGTGTGTGGCATGCTTATTTGAAGAATAAGAAATTTTGTGATATTGTTTAGAGATGAGTTTTTTAATTTCGCGCTATGCAGGTGAAAGTAAGAGTAAATTAGAGGAATTTGTGCTGTCCTAGAATAGGGAAGGTTTTTCAGTGTCACCCAAACGTAGCTTCAAGGGAGTAGAATGTTTGTTTGTTCGTTAGAATGGGACCTAGGACTGGTGAGGCAGTCTGTGACCGCGCGGCCCAGCCGAGATTTCACCTTTACACTTCTTCAGGGAAACTAACATGTTGTAAATAAAAGGGAATTTTACAGAAAGGGGATGATTGCTTTGTAAGTGATGCAGTGAGTGAGGCAGAGAATGAGTATGAATGACTGGGGGTATAATGGGGGGGTTGCTCTAGGGGGTGAAATCGCGGAAAGCACCGTTAGGAAACATGATTGGGGAGTCTCTGCGAGGGTCGTTCCCCTGCTCCGCCAGGTTCTTCTGCACGTCATATCAGAGTATTTTTATGGGAGGTGATGCGCTGTTGCAATATCTAGTGAGGGATATTTTTGAGAAAGTGATTCTCCACCTGCCCAGATATGGTTGAGATGCCAAGTTTGTTTATTTTTGTTTTGTCCCCTACTCCGCCAATGAGATTATTATTCGATATCCAAGAGTTCCAAGATAGATATTACGTGATAAAGGACGTGAATCTATGAATGATTATTTTCTTTGCTAGCTGCAGTATATACATTATTTGTCTGAAGAGATATGTCAGATTGATAAAATAAAACTTTGCGAGTTTTAGCCATGATAATGTTTATCAAAATTATTTCAGCTTGGTCATAAAGAAAGAGTGAGAGCTGACACGAAATGACAACAAGAATGTTACACAGCAGTTTCCCGTATTTGAGAGAGCAGAAGTTGATCCAGAAGCCAAAAGAACAGGGGAGAAAACAGCGCCCACATGCGCACCCCCGTAAAAGCAAACAGACAGAACAGTTATAAGTCGGACTTCCCCCGTTCTGAAGGAAATTCTGTTGTTTAGTAATTTACATAAGTCAAAGTCGAGATAGTAAAAGAATATATATATTTTATGTTTGAATTGTTCATGTACAACTCCGTACGAGGTTATGAAACTTAAGCAAAATGCATTCTTTGCTGTTGCTAATGAAATATACATTTTGTTTTTATTATTGCATACACAGAGATAGACTTTTTATATTCTTTGATACCCGTTCTTGTTATATAGTTTTTTGCATTGAAGAAATCTTTAAAATCTTAATTAAAGAGTTTTGAAAAGATTATCTAGAGATAATTATTGTTAATTACTGTTACTGTTATGAATTTAAAATTATAATTGAGCTAATTGAGATAATTAAGACTCTCAGAGATTATATGTTGAGTTTTAAATTTAAAATTAATGATACTTAAGTCATTATAAGACGTCTGTTAAGAAAAAGATATTTGTACTTTTGTTGATAGTAGTAGAGATATTGTCACATATGATTTTAATCTTTTGCTTTAATTTCATCAGGGATATGTTGCCTTTTAGAGAGTGTGTGCTTCGACTCAACCCTCTGATTTATAGCAAGAAAAAGATTGTCATTATAGAAGAGGATGTGTATGCTGTTACAGTAAAGTCCTTAGCAATATTAAACAGAAAGGAATGGATTAATGCTTCGACAGTTCTGCAGTTGTACACTAAGTTCTTTTTGCTTTTGTTTTTGTGAATGAGGGAATGAGAATCGCCCACTGACAATGAACGTCAAACTCTATCGATAGTCATTGCTAACGTTTGTTTACTTTCATTTGTTTATTTATTATTTTATTATTAGAGATACTCTGCGACAATTTTTTATTTTCAGTACAAGTAAAAGAAGGAGGCCCGCCTCACCTGACCACAGGGTGGAGACCGTGACATATTTAAAGGTCGCCCTGTCTCTCTCCCTCTCTCTCTCTCTCTCTCTCTCTCTCTCCTACCTTTCACTCGACTCTGAGCCTGACATAGGATCCTTTCGATACTAAAAGAATGTTGCCGTCATTGATTCTTTTTTTGTGTTTTTTTTCCAGCGAAGCTAGGCGATAATTGTGCCTACATTTTATTGCAGTCGATAGATTGTTGCATGCTGTTATTGCATAAATACTGATAAGACATCGGTAGTACCGCCATTTGCATAAATATTTTTGCCACATGTCGCAACTGTTTAGAGAATAGATAGAACTCCCATTGACAAATTGTGGAGCCAGCAAGTTGCCACTTATGCTCTATATATATGCATAGATTATGACAGCAGGAATATGGATAGTAAAAGAGACTGTGTTAGAATGAGCATTACTATGAAATATAAGTATAGAACTCTGTTCTTACTTCTGAATGCCAGTCTCCATTGTATATATATTGATATTTCTGATTTAGTATATTTATTTTTATTGTTTATTATTCTTATTTTGATCATGATTATTAGTAATGTTATTATGTTGACTGATATTGTTGCTATCTCTCAATGGCCTGTTGCTAATTATTATTTTTGAAATGTAATCAGCAGTAACTTGATGATTTGTATCTTTTATCTGAATTCATACTTGATGTTACTGTAGCCACCGCTAATAAGAATATTTCTTTAGTGGTTTTTCTCAGCATTTAATGATTGTTCTTTTTGATATTTATAGTAGAGTAATGCTATGTAGCAGTTGCTAAGCCCTAAGTATCTTGGAATAATAATCTAGTTGTGTAGACACATACCTTCCATTACCACCCTATTCCTAGGCAGCCCCGACCTGCAAGTTCTAAAAGTCTTTAGATTTTGTCCGCTCAAACAAGTCCCTGTTGCCCATTGAATAGAGATTGCAATCACTTGCAGTTGCAGCGGAGGCAAAGTATAGCCTCGATTACCAACGTATGGCCATTGTTGGTACCCAGAAGTCATAGGGAACCTTTCTTACAACTGTAGTAGTGACATAGGTTCAAATTTTCATCCCGAGGTCTGCTTCGAAGGTACGTGTGGATTGCCGTACGGAAGAGAAATCGCTGTGACGTTGCAGGTCTCCTACGTGGTGGTCTTAGTCAAGATCGGCCGAGGGTGGGACGAGAAAGCCAGGCGGGAAGGATTAGAAAGGTGCATCGATCGCTTCCTCTTTGTCTTGCCTATCTTGGAAATGGAGATAATTTATGGTAGAGTACGAACCTGGGCCTGCAGCAAGGACGGCGGGGGAGTGAAAAAAGGAAATCCCAGAGAGAAACCGTGGAATCTCGCCTAGCAAGAATTCATGAGCAAGGGAAAGAGAAAACAAAAGTCGTTAATGTCAAAAAAAAAAAAAAAAAAAAAAAAAAAAAAAAAAAAAAAAAAACTCTAAAAAGCCATGTAAACGAATTGATGAAATCCCAGAGAGAAAGAAGGGTATTTAAAAATCCCTTATTAGTTGTTGGAAAGAACAACCCACGCTTTAGAACTGAAAAAAAAAATGGGAAAGAAAAGGTCCCCTTTTATTATTTGTTTTACCTAGTTTTAAGATAATTTTAAGCGACAACTCAGAGACTCCTTTAAAGATAGTTTTTGAATAAGTGCCTTTGATGGATTGTATGATTTGCACCGACAGTAATAAGTTGTCTTCTGCTTAAATAATATTAGTGTTTTGCTTTAGCATTATCATGATTTAATCTTTGTGTTCATTAAGTTTTCATATCAGAGTGTCTCTGAATAGGAATTGCACATTGGAATGATGAATGTTTTCTGACTTTTCACATCGTAACCAATAGTTTGTTTCAGGAGTAGTTTTTTAAGGCCTAATTTTAAGACAAATCAATGCCCCATAGTAACGATAGGAAGTTTCATTTATGTTATTGTCTATCGCATTTTAAATGTTCGTACATACAAATGTTCTACATGATTTATCTTTTTACTGTAGCTAACCAACTTTTGTAAATCTTTTGAAAAAGGAGAGAAGTAGACACAGTAGCGTCATGATCTAAACTAACTTGTGATCTTAATTAGTGTTTAATAATGAGTAGTTACACACTGAAATCCTAATGATTAAAGTTAATTTTATTTGTTGAATATAGGACTGTTTGTACTAAAGATTGTTTAGTGTTCATAGAACTAGGAATTCTTAGATAATAGCTTAAATAATTCGGCCCCATTTTTATTGTAAACTAGTGTTAGCTAGGATATATCCAAGAGCTCTCAAAAGATAGCCCATGCTTCGACTGAAATAAAAGATATTTCAATTTTGGTTGGGAGGGATGTCGCATGACTGAAGCCTTGCTGAAGTCAGAATCTGAAACTGTAACAAGTCGTGAAGAGAAACGTGAGAGGCTAGAGGTCAAGGGCGAAATAGAATACTCTCCCAGTTGTTTATCTGGGTATGGTAAACAGATCCATAGGGCTTAGCGCCTGGCTGGATCCTTAGGGCTTAGCACCTGGCTGAACCCAGGTGCTTTAGCATAGGGCTTAGCCACCCGGCGCCAAGTGCCTCAAGAGTGTGGGAAAGACCCAGAATGTGGCCCCGCCTAAAATCACAAGTAACCCTATATGCCCTGGAGGGATACCCAATAGCCACGCTCTGACCTGGAACTTTTCCGTTCTATAGGCCAACTGAAATAGCCCATCCCACAAGAGGAGGGATCTCTCTTTGAACCTGAAGGCAATTGGCAGAAGTAGATTTAGCGACACGCCCTGCCTTTGGGGTATTTCAAGTATCCCCATGGCAGCCAGAAGGCAGTCAGAGAGCGACAGTTAGTCAGAATAGTACCAGGGGCACGAATAGATCATAGATTGTGATAGTCATAGGGTGGGGGCATTGAGGCGTCGAATGTGTTGTACTCTAGAATAAATTAAGATAAAGGAATCACTGCTTGTCCATTCTTACCTTGTACCCATCAGGTACTAATAATTATAACGTAGTGATAAACACTCCGACAGTGGAGTTCCACAGGGTTCAGTTTTAGGGCCACTTTTGTTCCTTGTATATGTAAATGACCTACCAGAGTGTGTAAATTCATTCATGAATATGTTTGCAGATGATGCAAAGATTGTGAAGAAAGTAAAAAACGAGAACAATGGTAGAGAACTTCAGGAGGATCTAAATAATCTGCATGAGTGGTCAGAAAAGTGGCTAATGAAATTCAATACTTCAAAATGTAAGGTAATGAGAATAGGTACAAGTGCAAGAAGGCCCAAGCTTGACTACTCGGTGGCTGGAGTACAACTTCAAGAGACAGAAAATGAGAGAGATCTAGGAGTAAACATACTGGCAGATTTGTCTCCAGAAATACATATAAATGGCATAGTCAGGGCAGCATATGCATTCTTATCAAATGTAAGGGTAGCCTTCAGGCACATGGACAAGGATATGTCCAGAAATATTTATGTAACCTATGTGAGGCCAAAACTCGAATATGCAGCCCCCTTTTGGAATCCGCACTAGAAAAAGCACATAGCTAAGCTTGAAAAAGTTCAAAGACATGCCACGAAACTGGTGCCAGAAATACGCAATCTCAGTTATGATGAGAGGCTGAGGGAATTAGACTTATCATCACTCGAAGCTAGAAGAGTGAGGGGGGGATATGGTGACAGTCTTTAAATTCCTTCATGGTTATGATAGAGTGGATAGGGATCGATATTTTGATATGGCTGGCTCTAGAACTAGAGGTCATAGTTTGAAGCTTCGTAAGAAAACTTCTTTGCAGGATGTAAGGAAATACTTTTTCAGTGTAAGAGTAGTTGATAATTGGAATTGGCTAAGCGAGGAGGTAGTTAATGCTATCTCAATCAATAGTTTTAAGGACAGGTAAGATAAGTATCACTAAGTCTAAAATGGAACCGACCAGGAGACGGGAAGATACAAGCTTTGGGCTCTTTCCTGTAAACACAATTAGGTAATCACAATTAGGTAATCACACACATACACAGCACACACACACACACACACACACACACACACATATATATATATATATATATATATATATATATATATATATATATATATATATATATATATATATATATATATATATATATATATGTAATGTGCCTATTCAGCTACATATATATATATATATATATATATATATATATATATATATATATATATATATATATATATATATATATATATATATATATATATATATATATATATATATATATATATATATATATATATATATATATATATATATATATATATATATATATATATATATATATATATATATATATATATATATATATATATATATATATATATATATATATATATATATATATATATATATATATATATATATATATATATATATATATATATATATATATATATATATATATATATATATATATATATATATATATATATATATATATATATATATATATATATATATATATATATATATATATATATATATATATATATATATATATATATATATATATATATATATATATAGTATGTATATACTATATATATATATATATATATATATATATATATATATATATATATATATATATATATATATATATATATATATATATATATATATATGTATGTATATACATATATATATATATATATATATATATATATATATATATATATATATATATATATATATATATATATATATATATATATATATATATGTATATATATATATATATATATATATATATATATATATATATATATATATATATATATATATATATATATATATATATATATATATATATATATATATATATATATATATATATATATATATATATATATATATATATATATATATATATATATATATATATATATATATATATATATATATATATATATATATATATATATATATATATATATATATATATATATATATATATATATATATATATATATATATATATATATATATATATATATATATATATATATATATATATATATATATATATATATATATATATATATATATATATATATATATATATATATATATATATATATATATATATATATATATATATATATATATATATATATATATATATATATATATATATATATATATATATATATATATATATATATATATATATATATATATATATATATATATATATATATATATATATATATATATATATATATATATATATATATATATATATATATATATATATATATATATATATATATATATATATATATATATATATATATATATATATATATATATATATATATATATATATATATATATATATATATATATATATATATATATATATATATATATATATATATATATATATATATATATATATATATATATATATATATATATATATATATATATATATATATATATATATATATATATATATATATATATATATACGTATATATATATATATATATATATATATATATATATATATATATATATATATATATATATATATATATATATATATATATATATATATATATATATATATATATATATATATATATATATATATATATATATATATATATATATATATATATATATATATATATATATATATATATATATATATATATAGTATATATATATATATATATATATATATATATATATATATATATATATATATATATATATATATATATATATATATATATATATATATATATATATATATATATATATATATATATATATATATATATATATATATATATATATATATATATATATATATATATATATATATATATATATATATATATATATATATATATATATATATATATATATATATATATATATATATATATATATATATATATATATATATATATATATATATATATATATATATATATATATATATATATATATATATATATATATATATATATATATATATATATATATATATATATATATATATATATATATATATATATATATATATATATATATATATATATATATATATATATATATATATATATATATATATATATATATATATATATATATATATATATATATATATATATATATATATATATATATATATATATATATATATATATATATATATATATATATATATATATATATATATATATATATATATATATATATATATATATATATATATATATATATATATATATATATATATATATATATATATATATATATTATCAAATAAGCACATTACATATGTGAAAACATGAATCATTTTTACCCCGACCGGGACTCGAACCTAGGACTTATGATTACTAAGTCAAGGCGCTACCACTACACCACAGAAGGCCTTCTGTGGTGTAGTGGTAGCGCCTTGACTTAGTAATCATAAGTCCTCTGTTCGAGTCCCGGTCGGGGTAAAAATGATTCAGATATATATATATATATATATATATATATATATATATATATATATATATATATATATATATATATATATATATATATATATATATATATATATATATATATATATATATATATATATATATATATATATATATATATATATATATATATATATATATATATATATATATATATATATATATATATATATATATATATATATATATATATATATATATATATATATATATATATATATATATATATATATATATATATATATATATATATATATATATATATATATATATATATATATATATATATATATATATATATATATATATATATATATATATATATATATATATATATATATATATATATATATATATATATATATATATATATATATATATATATATATATATATATATATATATATATATATATATATATATATATATATATATATATATATATATATATATATATATATATATATATATATATATATATATATATATATATATATATATATATATATATATATATATATATATATATATATATATATATATATATATATATATATATATATATATATATATATATATATATATATATATATATATATATATATATATATATATATATATATATATATATATATATATATATATATATATATATATATATATATATATATATATATATATATATATATATATATATATATATATATATATATATATATATATATATATATATATATATATATATATATATATATATATATATATATATATATATATATATATATATATATATATATATATATATATATATATATATATATATATATATATATATATATATATATATATATATATATATATATATATATATATATATATATATATATATATATATATATATATATATATATATATATATATATATATATATATATATATATATATATATATATATATATATATATATATATATATATATATATATATATATATATATATATATATATATATATATATATATATATATATATATATATATATATATATATATATATATATATATATATATATATATATATATATATATATATATATATATATATATATATATATATATATATATATATATATATATATATATATATATATATATATATATATATATATATATATATATATATATATATATATATATATATATATATATATATATATATATATATATATATATATATATATATATATATATATATATATATATATATATATATATATATATATATATATATATATATATATATATATATATATATATATATATATATATATATATATATATATATATATATATATATATATATATATATATATATATATATATATATATATATATATATATATATATATATATATATATATATATATATATATATATATATATATATATATATATATATATATATATATATATATATATATATATATATATATATATATATATATATATATATATATATATATATATATATATATATATATATATATATATATATATATATATATATATATATATATATATATATATATATATATATATATATATATATATATATATATATATATATATATATATATATATATATATATATATATATATATATATATATATATATATATATATATATATATATATATATATATATATATATATATATATATATATATATATATATATATATATATATATATATATATATATATATATATATATATATATATATATATATATATATATATATATATATATATATATATATATATATATATATATATATATATATATATATATATATATATATATATATATATATATATATATATATATATATATATATATATATATATATATATATATATATATATATATATATATATATATATATATATATATATATATATATATATATATATATATATATATATATATATATTATATATATATATATATATATATATATATATATATATATATATATATATATATATATATATATATATATATATATATATATATATATATATATATATATATATATATATATATATATATATATATATATATATATATATATATATATATATATATATATATATATATATATATATATATATATATATATATATATATATATATATATATATAT
>JAXCGZ010018921.1:0-5000 GCA_037179515.1 Halocaridina rubra
TTTATCAATCTAACATATCTCTTCAGACAAATAATGTATATACTGCAGCTAGCAAAGAAAATAAAGAATCATTCATAGATTCACGTCCTTTATCACGTAACATCTATCTTGGAATCTCTCGGAAATCGAATAATAATCTCAATGGCGGAGTAGGGGACAAAACAAAAATAAAACAAACTTGGCATTTCAACCATATCTGGGCAGGTGGAGAATTACTTTCTCAAACATATCCCTCACTAGATATTGCAACAGCGCATCACCTCCCATAAATACACTCTGATATGGCATGCAGAAGGACCTGGCGGAGCAGGGGAATGATCCTCGCAGACTCCCCAATCATGCTTCCTAACGGTGCTTTCCGCGATTTCACCCCCTAGAGCAACCCCCCATTATACCCCCAGTCATTCATACTCACTCGCTGTCACATTCGCTACATCACTTTCAAGACAATCATCCCCGTTCTGTAACAATCCCTTTAATTTACAACGTTGGTTGTAAGAAGAGTAAGGGTGAAATCTCGGTTGGGCCGCACGGTCACAGACTGCCTCACTAGTCCTAAGTCCCATTCTAACGAACAAACAAACATTCTACTCCCTTGAAGCTACGTTTGGGTGACACTGAAAAACCTTCCCTATTCTAGGACAGCACAAATTACTCTAATTTACTCTTACTTTCGCCTGCATAGCGCGAAATTAAAAAACTCATCTCTAAACAATATCACGAAATTTCTTATTCTTCAAAAAAAAACATGCCACACACGTATCGTAATATTAATTCCCCACCATCATAACACAAAAAGAACGATCTGTCATTTATGTCTTTCTTTCGCTAAAACATTCCTCCCGCGGAGAAAAAACAAACAAAAAAAAAGAAAAAAACTTAAAAACAGGCGCAATCTTAACACTCTATTTCATACGCTTTAAGAAATTTATATAAAAATGATTTTACACATACTTTAAAATATCAAAGCTCAGTACAATTACTACATATTTATAATAACGAGGTTGGGAGATCGATCGGTCACTTCCACATTCCTTTCTCGAAAATCACACGTGTTCTAAGTAAAACCTTAAAAGCAGATTCAAGTATATTACTCACTATAATTCTTACACTTAAGAAATTAATATACTGTAATAGTGATTTCACGTGCGTTAAATTTGTCAATTAAAAATCGATACATTCGCGTTCTTAAAATTCAATCTAAGCATTAATACAAATAAATGGAACACACTTCCAACGCAAATTCTTTATATTACTCAAATTATAACAAAAATGGAGTTTATTACTGCTTATAGCTATTAGTACAAATTATCCATGTTAGTAATGGGTACAGAAATTCTACTTTTATCAACTTATTAGGCGCCACACCCCTCATAGGCGGGTTGGCTGAGTCAAAGCATAACTACAAGATAAAATGGCGGCGTCCACCGACCTCAATTTCTTTTAATAATTGTCCCATTACTCACTGGATACAGATCACAAGTACTTAGCTATTTTAAGGAGGTGGTCCTGAAAAACTTCATGGCAGAAGGCAAGGAAGGAGGGGGTTTTCCTTTCTGGGCGCTGGAGGTTCCCGTCCAATTCTCTATCTCTCGAGTAAAATCGACGAATAGCCATCTTCTTGGTCGGATCCGGCAACTTATACTTCTTGTAATGGGCATTTTCACTCAATGCCCCAGTCACACTTTGGCTCAGTGCGACGGTGACTTCCATGAATACTTTCGTTGATACTTTTACTGCTGGGGAGGGGCCTTGCCAATACGGAGGCGGGGGAGAGTGGCTGGATCTCATAATATGATACTGTAAGTGAAGGGGGAGCTCTGACTTTCTCGGTGTCACTCTCTCACTGCTGGTAAGCGTCTTGAAGTTTCTTCACTTGTACTTTTCTTCCATAGATGCTATATATTTTTTTCTTCTATTTTTTTTCTTCTTTCTCTTCGGTAAAGTGTCGGCGTGGATTGATCCCGAGCTGTCCACCACTGACGTAGGGTTTTTACTCCTACGTTATATAATTATAATTATGGTAGCGTGGTTGGTGAAAGACATCTTCTTATTATTAGTTTATTCTTATTTTAACATCTATGTACTCAGAGCTCCTATTACTACAGTTCCTGTCACGACTACTTCCTGAGTCCCACCCCCAAAAGGGGGAGGCTAACTCAGCTGTACTGTGTTAACTCTGCTGCTGGCAAGGCCCGGTCTCTAACTCAACTCACTGTGCCTGCCCTGGGTGGTTCTTGAAATACCCTAAGGGCAGGGCGTGGCTTGACATCCAGTCCTGCAAATCAACTCCAGGTTCGAAGTGGATTCCCGCCTATTTTGGGGAGGGGCTATTCCAACGAGCCTATTGCAAAGGAGTGGGTGGTAATCGCCTATTGCCATTGGGTATCTCCCCCGGGCATGTACTTCACATTTAGGACAAGTGTTTCTGTGTGGTATGGGGAATAAAGGACTGGTTTATATCTCACACCCTCTTGAGATATTTGAACGCCAGATGCCGAGTCCCATGGGACCAGCTATATATCTTCGTGACCCTTAAACATAGGCCTCATCCTATTACACACTGGAGAGAGTGTTCAATGTTTCCTTTGACACCTAGCCAAAAGTCCTACGACAGAGGTATTCAAAGATAAAGTTTTAGATACTGTTAAATTTACCCTCTTAATTCTATCAACATATTAGGAATCCATATAATTGTCTTGGAGGAATCACATAATCCATATTCCTAAATCTGCATCCAAAAAATTGGGGGTTCTATTTCGTTTTCGTCATTATTTTAACTCTTTCAAGTTCCTTAAAATCTATAATGGTCTTATCCGTCCCTACTTAGAATACTGCTCGCACATCTGGGGTGCTTCATCTTATACTTAACTCCTTGATAGGGTTGAATTTAAAGCAGTCAGACTCATTAATGATCCTTCTCCTACTTCTAATCTGGATTCTCTCTCTCTTCGCCGTAAGGTATCATCCCTTTCTCTTTTCTATCGCTACTACTTTCATCGCTGCTCTGATGAGTTGGCGAGTTGCATCGCCAAGTGGTCTAATCTCACAGAGTACTGTGTGGAGATTTGTAGCTCGCGGATTTGTCGGTGCAGAGACTGCTTCTTCCCATCTACCTCCAGACTCTGGAACTCTCTTCCTCCTATTGTCTTTCCAAATTCTTATGACCTATCTTCCTTCAAAAAGCGGATCTATCGTCATCTCAGGACCTAATCCTCCATGTCTCTAGGTCCTCTGTACTTTGACTATTTTTTCTTTCTGTCGTTTTCCTTTGTGTATCATTACCTCATCTCTGCCTTGTCCTTAACCTTTTTCTTATCCTTTGTCTTGGTGTTTTCTCGTGCCCAGGCCTTTCATTGATGAGGGCAGTTTCTGCCTGTCCTGGTGTCACACTCATAAAAAAAAAAAAATTGAGTGAGCCACCTGCTGGAAAAAGTGACCTCTGTGCGTTGTTGATAGAGTATTTCATCGGAGATGTTCTGCCTGAGAATATGGGTACCGTGAAGGAAAAGAGGAAGAATTACCCAGAGATTAAAAAACTATTAAAAATTATTCTGCAATTACTGACGGGAATTTTCAACAACAATTCTGTACAAGAGATGTACGATATCATTTTTGTCGAATATGAAAGGATAGATTGCTGTTGCGTACCATCCAACAAAATAGAAATTATTATTGGAAATGAGAGATGGTTCAATTATGAATGTAAGAGGGTACAGGAGAGAAAAGAAAAAAAAAATAGAATAGATACAGGAGAAGAGAAACTGTAGATACTTGACAAAATTATAAGCGACCAAGAAACTTGTTCCTAGATACACGAAGAGAGGCTGAATGAGCATAGGAGAAAGATTTTTCGAGAAAAGCTAAGGAAAATCGAAAACTTTTCCGCAGCTTTGTTAGAGGGATATTAAAGGTTAAAGAATAAGTTTGAAATTTGGAAAATATCACATGGAAGTATAGCAGAGACAGATGAAGAGATCTGCAAAGAATTGAACAATGAATTTAAGTCGGCATTAAGAGTAAAGAATACTCCACCCTCGCATATTGAAGAGCAGAGAGAGAACAGGGGTCAGTTTTAGAAAACTTTGTCTTTACAACTGCAGAAGTATGCAAAGCACTGATGAACTTACTAGTAGATGCTGGAAACAAGCGAATTTGGCACCTTTCTTTAATATGTGATGAAAAAACACAACTCAATTCTATAGGCTTTTTACATTAACTTGCATAGTTTGCAAAGTTATGGACATCCTACTGACAATGTGAATTTCTCTTCACTTTGACGTCAACTTTTTGTCGATGAGACAACATGGTTTTAGGAAAAGGAGGTCTGCTCTGACTAACTTACTGGAAACCTATTATGATGTAAGCCCATTCTTACAAGAAAAAAAGGGCTGGGAAGATTTCATATTCTTATATTTTAAAGAGGCTTATAATACATTCCCACATGGAAGACCCTTGAAGGAGTTGCAAGTAATGGCAAGTATAGGTGGAAATGACTTACAATGGATAAAATCTTATTTATCAGGAAGGGACCAGAGGGTCAGATAGTTGAAGGGCCATATCTGTTTCTTATGTGTGCAAATTATCTGTAAGTCTGTAAATGCATATTAACATATGTTTGCAGACAATGCAAAGATTGTGAAATGAGTAATAGATGAAAATATGGGCAGGAAAATGCAAGAAAGACCTAAGTAAAGTGCATGAGTGGTCAGACAAGTGGCTAATGAGATTCAGTAATTAAAATTGTACAGTATATAGAATGGACAAGAGTGTAAGAAGTTACATGTCTGTGTGGGCTATAAGAGAAGAAGCGCTTCAAGATTATGTGATCGAAAGGGTTCTGGACGTGAGTGTGTTGGTAGAATTGTCTGGAAATGCCTATAAATATAATTGGAAGCATATGCTATGTTATCAGTTATAAAGGTGGTCTTTATACTTATGAACAATGAAATGCTCAGAAATATTCAAATGACTCATTTGAAGCCAATCTCGAAAATACA